>KN835209.1:0-83383 GCA_000827255.1 Suillus luteus UH-Slu-Lm8-n1
TCCACTGTGAGAACTTCACAGTCTGCCATCAGCTGCTCGGTTAGCGCTGGAGCTTTCATTTCGGCTCTTACCTTGTCACTGCCACATCTCGAACTTCTCCTCCTCCCATGCCTCTCCTTTCCTTTCCAGCCCGTCTCGCATCCGTCAGCAGGCGCCCGTTGTCGTTGCCCGTCGACGTTCCCCAGTATCCAACGTTTCCGGCCACTCGTTCATCCTCGACGGTGCTTGGTGGTCCCGGGTCTCGCGTTCCTCCAGCACAGCACGCGCCTGTTCCCTTTTGGGAAAGGCTGATGTAAGCCTGTGCTGTGACGGTGAATTTCCTCGTCCGAAACGTTTCTTCCTCAATTCAATTAGCGGATAGGTGATACCGCATGTCAGACAAGCCGTTCCTTCGGAAATGCATACCGTCATTTCATCTTCTGGCACTACTTCGAAGGCGCCCAGAAAGAAAACAAAACTCAAGACCGTGAAACTCGATGCGTCTTCTGAGCCCCCGAACAAGAAACTGAGAACTGTAAGTTTATCATGATTTGAGGACGCGTCTGAGTATTTGCCCGGTCTTATACTACGCGTCAAAAACAAGCTTAATCATCCTTGCACTCACTGCCACACTAGTCTGCAAAACCACCCGTTTTTGGTCTGATAGGGTCTGTACCTCGGCCGCGACCACAAGGGTCTTTGGCGTTGTCGCAACAACCCTCATTTCTGGAGCCGCAGACCCATAGGAAGGACGTGAAAGGAAAGGGAAAGTCAGTTTTGCCTTCAGTCAATCAGGACGATGATAGGCTCTGGGTGGACAAGTACGAGCCAACGATCGAGGTCTGCCTCAGTTTATCTCTGTCTGTGCCCAGCTGACGTCGGTGCGATTGTTCTCATCGGTATTGCACATAGGCAGACCTGGCAGTGCACAAGCGCAAAGTCGAGGACGTGCGGCGGTGGATCTTGGAGGCCTTTGAAGGTGGGCCAACAGGGAAGCTGCGAAAATATCGCGTATGTCATGTTCTGTTGATTTATTCATGACCCAGTCATATCCCGTGTATCTCTCAACAGCGGATTCTGGTTCTAACCGGGCCTGCTGGCACCGCAAAGACAACTACAGTACGTGTGCTAGCTCGCGAAATGGGTTTTGAAATCGTCGAGTGGCGCAACAGCATGAGCGAACGCGGCTCGAGTGCTTTTGTCGACAATTCCAAGGACCTTGGCGGTGAGAACCATCGCAATGTGCTATTTGTATGAAATCATTAACTACTACCTTCCAGATGACTCCTGGATGGATACGGAAGCATTGTTCGACAAATTTCAGGCATTCCTCACGAGAGCTTCCTCATGTTATAACATTTTCGCGGCAAGCTCTGCAATCCCGTCAACGCAGTCAAAATCTCACAGGTTACAATCCCTATCACAGTCATCCACGATATCCCTCCCCTCCACTTCTTCGAGCCAGCCTTCTAACCGCCACTTGATCCTTCTGGAGGATCTGCCTAATATTCTACACCTTCCTACGCAAGCGCGATTTCACGAAGCCTTGCAGTCGCTCTGTGGCTCTTCTGAGTCCGGCCCCCCAGTTGTGATCATCATATCTGACTCAGGTCTCCGCGGCGAGAATGCTTATGATGATAATGCGTGGGACGGCACGGGTGGTGCGCGCTGGTCCAAGAAAGAGACTATAGACGTAAGAAGTCTTCTTGGAGCTGATCTTTCCACCAGCCCATATGTCACGCGCATCGCTTTTAACCCTATTGCACCGACGCTGATGACCAAGGCCCTCCAGGCGATGCTCGCCAACCATTTCGCGTCTACTTCTGGAAAGGCACCAACTAAAGATGTTGTAGAGATGATTGTCGAGTCGTCAAATGGGGATATCAGGAGCGCGGTTATGGCACTAGAGTTTGCGTGTATAGTAACATTGACCAAGAGCGGTGGGAAGGGAAAGACCCGACGGAATACAGCTGGAAGTGGGGGTGCACGTGCTGTCCTGGAGGCTGTTACGCGAAGAGAGCAGAGTCTAGTGCTATTTCATTTGATGGGAAAGATATTATATAACAAACGTGAGTACTCGCGCTCCGCCGTTTTGGTTAAGCGTGACGAGATGCAGGCAAGGGAGACCCTCCGGCAACACATCTCTCCTCCAGAGATGCCGCAAAGGAGCGTGAGCTGGATGAAACGCTCCTAGACCCGTCGCCTCTGCCAGACTGGCTTTCGGAACATGACCGGAAGGCGAGTCGAGTTTGCCTAGAGGTATGACTTCCATGGAGTGTGATACTAATGTATGCTGAGGTACTTTCACTCGGTTGGCAGACGATTGCATCGGATTCTCCCATTGACTCGTCGCTCTTGGGATTGTACATCCACCAAAATTATACTATGTTCTGTACGGATGTCGATCAATGTGACGGGGTCTGTGAGGGGCTTAGTTGGGTTGATTGTGTTGGTGGTGTGAGTACAAATATCATCCATGTCTCTCCCTCCTTGACACCTCCCTCAACATAGCACCTCCCATCCACCACCCCATACGCCTTTCCAACACTTGCGTTGTCCACTCTTCATGCTCTCCCGACACCGGTTCCACGAAAAGGGCAGAAGGTATGCAAGCCCTCGTGGTTTGATATGCGTAACAAGGAGCAGGATGCATTGGATGGCATAGGTGATGTCGCGACCTGGTTGGGACACGGAGGAGCAAGTGACGAACATGCACCGGGAAGATGGACGCATGCGGACGTTGCGATTGAGTTAGGTGGCTGGTTGCGCGCTGTTGATCGCACTGGTATCGCTCAACTGCAGGTCCCACGAGCACACCGACTTTTCTCGTGCCTTCCGTGGGGTTCGGGAGGTGCTGGTGGGGATGTCCTCGGAGAAGACGAGTGCGGGGAGGTACATGATGTTGATGGCGAAGGTGATGTTAGGGTTTGGGGAACTTTGAGAGATGAAGAGGAGGTAAAAGGCTGGTGGTTGGAGAGCGATGATATAGAGGAGGCTTAGATCTGAGCTGTACATCATACAACAATATCGGCTGCCTTCACAATATTATGATATCATCGACACATATCCTACGAGTGTCGAGGCAAAACGTTAGTGGTCTTCTGTGGTCACGGCGTTCACTATTTAGTGTCTCGATGCAAAATGGTCCGTGGCATGGGGTCCGCCACTGCCTTAGTATCGGCATGCAACTTGACTGGCCCAACACTACCAGCTCCGCGAGCCGCGCTCTATTTGGCCGTGGCGACAGGCTCTAATGGCCATGAAACTGCAGGGAGGGCTTTAATATATCGCCTCATCCAGTGTCAGGTATTGCCCACTGGCCCACATGCGTCCAACAATTATTTCCCCTATTAGCTGAACTTGAACCGGTCAGGTTATTTCCAGGACGGGGACGGCAATGCAAGCGGTTGTCGTTGCATTCACTACACGCCTTGTAAGACGAACGAACTCTTTCAACAGGTAGTATCCATATCCACAACATCATAATCCAAACCTTTTTACAACTATGTCACCTTTCAGAACACAACCAGGGACTTCTCTATATCCCATCCCATATTCTGCAGTCCGGGCTTAACGACATTCGATATCATAGCATCAGGCCCACACACTAGGATGAGCCCATGCTCAGAGTGCCGAGGCATGTGCTCCGACAGCAACACGTCATTGATTCGCCCAACACTGTACGGCCACTCCTCAGGAGCGATACTAAGCGTGTAGTGCAGCTTGAAACGCCCCCTGCCATGCAATGCGAAGAGCATGTCAAGTTCTTCTCTGCAGAGGATATCTTGTTCTGTTTTATTTGCGCTGATCAACCACACCCGGGTCTCGCTTTCGGTATTCTGGAGAATGCTGCGGAGCACCTGGAGGATCGGCGTTATCCCTGTCGGTTTTATTTAGTGTCGCACATCGACGATGTCGCGCTCGAAGTCGTACCGCTTCCGCCGCAAATCATGCCGACTTCCCCGACTGTCTTCTTTATCCCCTTACACAATGCAGTGCTTGGCCCGTCCCAAATGAAAAGCCCTAATGGCCCTTTGATCTCCACGCTATCCCCGACCCGTAGTTGATAGAAGCCGGTGGTCATCTTCCCTCCAGTGGGAATTGTTGTGGAAGGAAGATACAGTCTAATGAAGAAGTCAGTCAAACTGAGAAGAGCGCGTCTTAATGGAGAATATGCACTTGATGAGAAAATCGATGAAGCCTACTGTGCCTTGCTGCGTTACCGGAGTGTATGCTCTCTGTACCATTTCCCCGGTGTCCTGCCGGCGGAGGCGGACGAAAACATGTTGTCCAACTGGCAGACCGAGCAGTTGGTCTCCTTTGGGCAAGGCGAACCTATAGAGGTAAGAATCGTGGTTGATCTGCTTAATGTCACACAGTCTGACGCTCTTCCACCTGCTGCGCTCTAAAAAGGCTCCTTCTGATTGTGTTGTAGTGGACGTGTCTTTGGTTAAACTGGTTAGGAGGGTGCCGATATGGTGCTGCGGAAGGGTCGTAAACCGACGTTCCGCGGGCAAATCACGAGGACTCACCTCAACCAATTTCTGTTTGCCTTCCGCAGAATGTATAGCGAAGAAGTCTTCAGACGCGTCTTCGCCAGCCACAAGCAATATAGAGTCACCGCCCCCAGGATGGTCCTGTAGGAATGGAGTTCCATCGTAAACCTCGCCGTTGACGACAAACCATGGCCGCTGTCGATCTTGCGCCTTGAACTCTTCCAGGGTGATTTTCCGGTTTATGCCAGGCTTGGTCAAGCAGACCTCGTCCGACTGACGCTTTGGGGCGCGTGGTGCAAGATCCTGCTCCTTTGCGCCGAAGACAGGTTTCGTGATGTCCTCGCCTGTCGATTTCATTCGCTGACATCACCATCAGCGTGTTTTCTGGAACCAGAAATCAAGTAATACCTCCATCCATCCCCCATGCGCTGTCCCAGCGAGTGTGGGATGCTCAAACTGCAAGACAATTCTCCCGTCATCGTTAACGGTTCTATGAACGACAATGCGAAACCACCTGCCAGCAGCTTGCATCAGTGCTCAGAATATCGTGCTCTGTGAATGTGTACCAGTTGTTCATCATACCGAGTACATGCCAATACCTGTTGACATTCGAGGTTAATGGGCCTGAACAGTACAGTCCTGCCTTACATGTCTCTCTGTTGAAATGCGAGACCCTCATCCATGGCCCTAACCATCAAGGCATCACAGTTTGCCAGAATATCATGCGAAACATCAAATGTCCAGAAGCACCAGCAGCTACACGAAATCTGAACATCTTACGTTGTTGCAGTGATGTTCTTGCTACTCACAATGAAGTATCACGCTCCGTCACATCAAGAGTTCCATAAACTGGATCTTGGTGACGCACTCCTCTGAATGAATCTTCGGGATACTCGCTTTTCGATTCGGTATTGTTAACGGGTATTGATTCTGAAGCATGCAGACTTACATGTTCCCCAATGCCCATGTCTCTCCTTGGTCAAGTGAAACCTCGACGCGTGTTACCCTGCGGCCTCCACCTGCATATGCATATCCTCTGATGGAATATGATGCGATTGCGCCATTTTCTTCCGGTGTCTTATCAATATAGAGCTTCTCGTTATGATCCGGTTTCGCTATGGCGCTATTGACGTTGAGCTCGCTGAAGGCTCTTGATCAGATTGGGGTATACAAAAGAGCAAAATTACACCAACTTGATGATATATCTGGAATGTCGCCGGTGGTGAGTACACTTGATATGTAACGTCAGAGCACTCGGATAAACCTTGGATCATACCACCAATGCTTCTCAGCGCGTGCTTGGTCAGGCATAACCTGCGTTGGCAGCAATTTGTTGTCCTATGTCACATTAGTGCGACCCATCCTCGAGCATAATGCGATCCACGCATACCCAAAAGTGCAGCTGCGTGCATAAAATCATCAGTTGACACCAATTGAAGTTGTACAAGAACTAGCATACGTGGTGCTGGCTTTCACGATCACTTATTTCGATGTGTCTCAGCCACTAAGGGGTATACAATCGATTACGGGCTCGTTGTCATCGGCCAACACTTACCTTAACAGACCGTCCACCAATCTGACCCGGCACAATGACGCGCACAGGAAAACCATGGTCTGGCTCCAATGGCAAACCGTTCATCGCCCAGGCTGATACAGGAGGTCAGGAGGAATTGGTATACAGTGAGTGATTTGAATTACAGATAAGCATGCCCTTGTCCTTATTAGAAGCCCATGACAGTCGCTGTGATGTTCCGTAGGGCCCGTTTGGAAGGTTGTCTCCGCCTTCAAAGACAACGTATTTGGCTTGTCTAGCAATTGGTCTCACGTGATCCAACACATCAGCCAGATACACGCCCGTCCAAAGGGCTGTTGATACTTGATATTGATGTTGGTAAGGAGGACCCTTAGCCAGCGCGAGCCGAAACCTCACCTCCCGCTGCTCCCCAATTGAAGCCGAGTGTCTTGCGGACGATATTCTGTTCTTTGCGTCTGTTGCCAGCGCACACAAGAGTTACAGGAAGGGTAACAACGGGGAATTTTTCTTGAAGCTCCTGCAGAGTAAATGTAACCTCTCGCTCCACAAGACCATGTACACGGATTGTCCAGTTGGCAGTCATCTCGTGGTTGACCTGTGGCACTGCACCGTGATTCCGCACGAAGTGCAAGTGAGCTGGAGTCCAGAACCCCTGTAAAGATGCTGTGAGTCCCATACATGGCATCGGATGACAAAACGCCAACACTCTCGAATAGAGCGCTGAGTCGCGCTTCGCAGTTAAATGGATGTTTCCCCGTCAATCGTACGAGTTCTGGATTCTGAGCGCGAACGATCTCATAAACAATCACACAGTTTATTACCGATTTAGCGTCCTTACACGATTGACCCATTTATCCGGCGTCTCGAGATCCTGGTGAATACAAATGTCAGTTCAACGCTGTGCGCTAAAATCTCAAACCTAACCTGCTCAGCGACTTCCTTCGGTGTAACATTGTTTGGCAGCTGTGGAAGGCATTGGGGAAGTTGGGGACCATTCCTTTCAGGCTGGCTCAGAGAGGCAGGAAAGAATAGCATAGGAAGACCATCTTGAAGATTCTGGCAGCTGGGACGTGGAGAGCCTGCTAAGGACATCAATGTAGTAAATGAAGTGATAGCAACGTAATTGAATGCGCTAGGTGAGTTGTTGGTTTCGGGGGACGAACTTGGAGTCCCCCAGATTTGTTGAGTATCAGGATCATGATTATCACCTCACAAAGGCAGAAGGCACCTAGGCAGTCCATTCAAAGTCCATTATGGATAAATGTCCTGACGGAGTTTGAAACCCAAGCTTACCCCCCAGTCCATGCCGCCAACCATTTCACCTGTCTGTTTCGCTGCCACCGTCGATGATGCACAAGACTCCGAATCAATGTCTTCAGCCTGACTCTCATCTGGTTCGCATTTTCAGTTAGTAAATCCAACAATCTGAAGCTCGAACATTCGTAGCGCCAGACAGCCGCGTATTTCAGGAGTGATCAGGGTTGCATTGTGCCGCTATCACATTCTGGAAGCTGTGACAACATGAACTGGACGCATGTACGCAGGGTACACTAGTACTGTCGCGGAAGGTGGT
The DNA here is from genome assembly GCA_000827255.1 of Suillus luteus UH-Slu-Lm8-n1. Taxonomy (NCBI): domain Eukaryota; kingdom Fungi; phylum Basidiomycota; class Agaricomycetes; order Boletales; family Suillaceae; genus Suillus; species Suillus luteus. Next base: position 7,583 of record KN835209.1, read on the forward strand.
TATGGCAGGCGGCATTCTTGCCGCAGCGGTGATGATTGCAAACTAAGTTTCCTCGTGGCCAGCATGGGCGTCTCTTTAAAAAGTGAGGCATATTAAGCCAAATAAGCTAACCCAGTGAAAAAGAATAAAAACGCACAGTACACGTACCACTACAGCTTGAAGAAATACACTCACAGACCCTCAAAAATCCAGCTCGACGGTGATCACCAACCTCCATTAGAATGTCAAGGGTTATTCAATGCACCACATCCCTTCAAACTTTTGAAGATCATGAGAGTTACATAAATGAAGTCGCAGTTTTCCCCGACAGACAACGAATGGTTACGAGTTCGTGGGACAAGACTCTTCGGCTTTGGGACTTGAAGACGGGTGTTGTGTTGAAGAAGATGGATGGTCATCGCAGTGAGGTACAGACTCTGACTGTATCACGTGACGGGCAAATAATAGCAAGCGGTGATTGGGAAGGAGAGATCATCGCCTGGCACGAAGAAATTGCCATTCAAACCATTAAAGCTCACTCCAATCGAATATCCTCAGTGGACTTCTCTCCGGATGGTACGGTGCTGGCCACTGGCTCATACGACCGAACGACAAAGCTCTGGTGCACCCAGTCATGGGAACTGCAAGAAAATCCAATTGAGTGTAACAGCTGGGTCCGCTGCATTCGGTATTCGCCCTCTGGCACACTTCTTGCCATTGCAACCGATCGCAATATCCAAATTTACCACCTAGCTGGCACAAGGGAATGTGTCGCAACCTTCAAAGGTCACAAATCATGGAATTTGTCACTTACATGGACGCCAGATGGCACACGCCTTCTCTCGGGGGGCGTCGATTCCTCCATAAGGGAGTGGGATACATCGACCTGGAAGGAGGTCGGTCATCCATGGGAAGGCCATACTGGCAGTATCAACACTATTGCCATCCATCCTTCTGGCACGCTCGTCGCATCTGCATCTGAAGACAAGCATGTGCGTCTTTGGCGGCTCTCAGATCGAAAAACCATCGCCACCTTCCAGCACTCATCCTCCGCGAAATGCGTCATATTCTCCGTGGATGGCGGACACATCTTCAGTGGAGGTTTTGACAAGATGATCTCACAGTGGCCAGTACCTAAGGGCACTCATCCAAAGGCGAGTTTCCATCCTTGACTCTCATAACGCAATTCGAGCATACTTCATGCAGATCCTTGCCATCACAACAGCCCGGAATGCATGTATTGACAGGGACTTGTCTACCGCTGAAGAGCTACTCACGCAAGATATCCTCGCTGATGCCAACGACTATATTTCATATGCACATCGCTCATTTGTCATGGCGCGAAAACATGACTGGGATCACGCCCTTCAGGATGCAATTAAGGTGAGACCGACTTACCCATCATTTACTCCTCGCGAAAGACGCTAACTTTCATCCGTGACATAGTCCATCAGCATCCAGCCCTCATTGACAGGCCACATCTCCAAGGGCATTGCCCTCTGTGGAAAAGGTCATGTCCGGGATGCGAGGGCAGCATTCATCGTCGCATTCATGTTCACAAACCAAGATTCAGAAACCGTCCATTTCCTTATCTTGATCATGGTAGGTTTAATTCATTCCGCATACACTGTGCTTCATTGTATATTTCAGGCTATCGCCCTCTTCAATACAGATCAACACGAGGAGTCAATGTTGCTCGTCAAAGAACTGGTTGACGCTTGTCCGAACGCCGATACTCGCGCGTGTCATGTGGTGGAAGTAAGCATCGTACTGCTACGCTCGGCCATCAACACTGATCTTCGCGCATCAGGCATATCTATGTGTCCAGCGAGGAATAAGTGCCTTCAATGGCGCGCATCACGTTGAAGCTGTTGATCACTTCACTGCCGCTATCAACTCCAGCGCTTTCTCATTGAAATTCAAGCTAGACATTCATTTAATGTATGAGGATTTGGTGGTGGTATGTTGACTTGGTGCATCTGAAAATGCTTTCATCACTGATTGCTTGCCCAGCTCTTTGGCTGGGATCTCGAATCCTTCTGGCTTACTACATATCAGAAACGGTGCCAAGCTTTTCTTTCGGCAGGCAAAGTTGAAGAAGCCCTCAAAGCACACGAATTCATGATGGACACCATCGACGAAACCACGAAGGCCAGCTGCCTTGATTGGTCCAATGGCAAGTTCTCAGTGTTGTTACCGGGACCATCATACTCACCCGCATTTCACTCAGAGTTCAAGAAACAATGTAGTGCGCTCGCTGCGCACAATGACCGTGTTCTTGGCGTATGTACTCCCTTCCTCAACCCCTTTCGCTACTCATCACTGTGCAGGCCGAGATTCCTGGGCAAGATCAGGATGGTTACGATGCAGAACCCAACTTTTTCCGGCCCAGAATGCAAGAAGTGAGTGCAATAGTGCAGAGTATTTTCCGTTTCTCTCTCATACTTTCATTAAAGCACCTTCGAACACAACCTCAACAGCACCTGGGGCATTTGAAGAGATTCAAGCGCGCTGTGACAAGAAGCCCTCCTACTGTTCATCCACCCGCACCCGCACCTCCCACCGCCTCACCACCAGCCTCTACCTTCAAAACCCTCGTACGACATCTCTTTACCTGGCCGCCCGATCGTGCAATGCCGCCTGTTGTTGACGTTCCTTTCGCGAAGGGCAGGGAGGTGTGCCTGGTCAAATTCTATCACTGTGTCTTGGGTGTCTGATGCGTGAATATACAGCGTAATATTGCTGCGCAAAATCCTAGCAATAATCCAGACATCGTACGTGATGAAGACATCGATCTTTCGCAATCGGACTCCAATACACGACAGCGACCGGCAGACACCGAGGAACATGGAGGCGGGAAGTCGTTCTGCTGCTGCTAGAGGATGTTCTCTGGCATTTTACTTCTATCGTCGCTCTTGTTTGTTGTGAGATTTATATTGACTTGAGGCAGGACTTGTTTAATGATAGCCTTTGGATAGTTTCGAGTCCTCATTCATAATTAATTCTAGTCGTGAAACTCGCATTTCCATGTGTAAAGCTTGGCTTGGTGATGGAAGGCCAACTGATGCATTTAGTAAATTAGGAATCATAGCCAGAATTTCCCTCGAAGCACGAAGAAATGGATTCACACTGTTCACGACCAAGTTCAATGCTCATGTATACCATCGATCTTAGCTTCGGGATATCGGCAAGCATGTAGCACGGCAGCGGCACTGGTGTGACGGAAGGACGAATTGAGACAAACATTTTGAAAATATGTTTTTATATCATGAAAGCATATCATGATGGAGTCGGGTTGGGTTCATCGAATATGTAACGTATACTGGTATTCGGAATTTCGTGAACATATATATAGTAGTAGTTCTTCAGGTTACCAAATTTAACTTGATGCATAGTACTAGTGTCGTGACTTTACTGCAGGTCTTCAAAAATCAACCACGATGTCCGTAATTGGGGATAGTCACTACAGGCTACTAGTTCGACATTTCAACTTTCGACCGGCGTGGCGCCACGCTGTTATCCGTCCAGCGTTGGCATGTAGGACTCGGCACTCTTCAACTGCATCACCGCACAGTACAACTGCCGGCGGAGTACGCGTTTCCAGACTTTTCACAGCATTACTAGCGCTCGGGATTGGAGCGACTGGTCTTGGACTGTGAGTATTGCCCTCAAACTTTTCTTTCAATTCACCATGATAATCTCCAAATCACTGTTGCTCTCTTCTAAAGATACGACTTCTACACATCCTTTACCCTCTGGCCCGAACAGGTTCGCGGAGACCTTCGCGCAGGAATAAAAGCGAGGAACCAAGGAGATCTATCTCTGAGCGAGAGGTACATCACCCGGTACGTGTTGTTGTATTCCTAGTTTTCGTGGAGTCCAAACCCTTAGTTCTAGCGCATTTCAAACAGCATTGTCTCTTCCATATCAGACACTCGCGCCAGATCCGTATCTAAAGCTATCAGGCATAGCCTCTCTCCTTTCCGAAGTCGCCTTAGACCGTCGCTCCCGAGAGGCCCTGCAAATTGCTTGGGAGATAGGTGCCGGTCCGAGTGAACAACATTCTCCCCTGCCAGACAGTGGGGAGAAGTCGAGTGCTGTAGTAGTAGAAGGAGCGTCTGGATGGTCGAGCTACACCTTGAGCAACGAGGAACGCCTTCGACGCGTGGCTCTTGCATATAAATTGGGCCAATTGGCAAGTGAGCGGGACTTGGATGAGGAGGAGAAATGGCTCCTATGGGCTGTAGAGGAGGTTTTGAGGCTGTCTGGACTTGGGATGACGAACGCCAGCTCAGATACGAACACAAGAATGCACGAAAATTCAGGGTCTAGTGCACTTGATGATCTCGAACTTCCGTCGTGGATGTCAAAAACAGATCTTGGTGCTCCACTGGAGGCCCTTGGTGCCCTTTATGCAAAGAAAGGTAGAATTGAGTGAGTAGCACTTATCCACTTAGGGATGTGGATCTCCTTCTCATGATAACACCCGCCTTTCATTCAAAACTAATGATTCTGCCATCAGGTATGCCATGCCACTGTACCTTCAGGCGATCTCCTTACTTTTGCCACCTAAAGCAAATAATGTATCCATTGAAGACCGATGTCGAGGTGAGCAATACCACTGCGGCTGGTTCCGTTTTCTCTCATGCACATACTACCAACAAGCCGCTCAACTCATGAATAATCTGTCTGAATTGATTATGCGCCGTCCTCCCGCACCGGAAATACGTGCGCAAGCTGAGGCGTGGGCGCGTCAAGCATTGGGAATCATTGAACGAGCGCAAGCGCAGCCAAGAAGCTCGCAATGGTTCGGATGGGGACAGCCCGCTGATGACGGAAGGGATGTTTGTGAGCACGCGCTCGGCGTGGTGCTATTCAATCTGGGGAGCTTAAGAGAAGTGAGTTCTTATCAAGTCATTAAAAATGCTTATTTATGATCCTTGTAGATGACATCTGACTTGGATGGTGCAAAAAAGCTGTTCGAGAAAAGCGCCGAACAATGCAGCAAGGTGGGCATTAGGGAGGGCGTTGTTGAAGCGCAGGAGGCATTACGGAGGGTTGAGAAAATGAAGAAGGTGGGTTGATGGGAGTACTTGTGCTGTGTTTCCATTAGGAACATGATTGCATGAGAGGAATTCTCAGACACCCTTTGGACTAGGCGATATCAGATTGACTTCTAGTGTTGCTGGTAAGAAGACGGTCTAACCACTGACACCTGGTGACTACCGTATTGTTCGTGTATACGTCCACCAACCGAACTTGATGGTTCACATGGTCACCATCCGCTGGCCTTGCCAAATTCAGTTTCTAACCTGCCAATGAGGTCAGTGTTCGAATCTTGATCAGAGAAAAAACACGTGGCACTTGACCTTCCAACACCACTGGTGCACAAGCTAGGCCAGAATCTGGTGGAGTAGATCATTTCGTATTGTAAACTCGCGAGTTACTAACTTAAAGTAGATAAGCTCCAAGGCCCTGATCTCTTTTTGCAACACTGAATATCGCGGGCGCTACGCTCTTCCTGTGTTGATGTCCACATGGGCGGTTTCAAGATTCCCGTTGAATAGGAGGCTAACTAACTGTCAGCCCTTCGTGCAGTGTCATTGACTACTAGTACGTTTGGTAATTGATTGCCCTAAACCCAGCATGTAGTCCTGGTTTTGCACTCATATTGCGGAGCCAACTTCCCCAGGGTTTAAGTACAGTTACGTCGTTTGAATGACCTTCCACCTAATAAAATCCCAGTACCAACAAGGAACACGACATGATTAACAGAGAACCTCCAAAGATTGAGGCTCAGCGCACTTTCCCTCCTCTTGACGAAAATCTTTATAACCTGCGCCCCCAAGACGCTGCATTTTACAAGGAGCTGACTGGAATTAAAGACGATGCAGCTCTGAAGCAGCATATATTGGACGTTCAAGAAAAGGCATACAAGGTATCTAGATCCTTGAACACGTCGTTCTGCCCAAAGCTTACCTGTTCACGGCTAGGTTGCACCTTACGGGTGCATCTATCTTTTCCTTTTCACGAGGTATTTTATTCGTACATTTGTGCTGAGTTAATACACAACTATGGAGCTCTTCAGACGCAAGCTGTCAGGGCTACCTGCTTATCAGCAAGTTGTGCGCATCGGACGTGAACGCAAGAATCCAATTTTCCTTGACGTCGGCTGCTGCTGTATGTGCCCCCTACATCATCCCCATAGGATGCCAATAAATGGTTTATAGTTGGCAATGACATCAGGGAAGTGGTTCTTGATGGTTTTCCTGCAGCTCGGACGATTGGAACCGACCTTCATCACGGTAAGCATGGCTTTTATCCTCGTATACAACTAACAACGCAATTCAGAACTCTGGGATCTGGGGCATGAACTCTTCAAGTCCACTCCAGAGACATTTACAGCTCACTTCGTAGGCGGGGACGCTTTCAACCCAGAAATCCTCGCTGTAGCTCCGCCTGCGTCCATGCAGACAGCAGGAATTCTTACTCCCGACCTCAATAACCTCACTTCGTTGAATTCCTTACGGGGATGTGTGTCCGCAATTCACGCAACAGCATTCTTCCACCTGTTCAAAGAAGATAAGCAGCTGCACATGGCACGTGCACTTGCTGGGTTACTCTCCGCTGAGCCAGGGTCCATCATTCTCGGAGCGCATACGGGTGCTCAAGAGAAGGGTGTCGTGAATCAACTACATAGAGGCATTGAGATTGACATGTTCGCCCACAGTGTCGAGAGCTGGACTGCTATGTGGGATGGCGAAGTATTTGAGAAGGGGATGGTCAAGGTGGACGCACAGTTCGTGGAGATACCCGACGGTGCGGGAGGCGATGGACGTTACCCGATGTTGTTCTGGTCTGTGACAAGACTGTGAGCATGTTTTTTGTCTTCTGCGCTATTGGTATAGTCTAGAGTAGGTTGTGGAACTGAATTTTCGGATGACCTGATCAGGTGTCTTGAGGCAACATCCTGAGCGATAACAATCATGTGTCAAAAGCAATAGCCGGTAATGATCATGCAAGCATGTTGAGATCACTCGAGCGGAGAATTGACCAGGATGTAGTACGTTTGTGAGTAACATGACGAAGGTGTTTTGGCGGAGTATCTTACAACATCGTGGCGGCGCTCAGCGCCAGTCCTCGACTCGTTTGACATGTCCATGTACAGCTTTGGCAGGAGCTATCCTGTTGTGATGAAAACACAATGACCAGTGGGCCAGACGAGCCACTCTTAGGTAGGACATGCGCTAGAAAGCTCTGAAGCGTGCATTGAATTTGAGCAGAGGGAACAGGAATGGTCCATCACAGGTACACTGGCTAAGTTGTCGTACTTTTATCAGACTGCCATGTGGCATGGTGTGAGCATAAGCAGTGGGTGGACCTAAAATTTTATCTTGTAAAGAACACCTTCATTCCTGTAGGCCAGAGAAAAAGACACGATTCTGCAAGTATCTGTCTTTGATTTCGTGATGACTGGGAATATCTGGAGGGCTCATTCAATGAAAGTATAACGCTGCGAGAAAGATCACAAATGTCGAGCATCGTGGCATTTGAGCCGCTATTAATGAAATTCACATGCCAGCGGCGAGGCAACGATTAATTTGCGCTGCTTGATACTAGATGACTTAGACACTTGCAATTCGGTGGTATTCTTGGGTTCAATGCAGCAACCATCGAACCTTATCAGAATTACCGTACGAAGTGGGGGTATTTAGAGGGGACTCACTTCCGGTGAAAGATGTGGCAGCCGCCGGTTAAAGTATATTAAGTATACCTGTTTCCCACCTTGCGGATAGTAACCCCACCACCGAGACAGGGAGTTTCCAGTGAGAGCGCAGTCACAGAGGAAAATACAACTTCGTGGGCCAAGGATTTCCCACAGGTGATGATGCTATGGTAAAGTTGAATTACACAACCCTGCGAGGACCAGCGTTACCATAGCACACCGCACTGTGAGTGACTGCGGTAAATTAATGCTGCACCAGCCGACGTAGTAATGCCGGGAGATTGGACCTCTGCGAAGATATGGAGTATCTTTCAAGATCGTCGAGTTGAAAGCAAGTGCAGGGACGAGCCCAAAAAACTCACGGTAGAGGTCTTTAAGAATATTTGTTGAGTTGATGATGAGCGGAAAGCTCGTTGCTGACATAAGCACGCTATCCTTTGTTGGACTTACTCGGTGACTGCCAACTGGCACCTCAGATTCGCAGTTCCTATACCGCCTCGCTCAATCCCAAGCATCACACTCACCACCAGACTGAATTCTTAGCTGCCATCCGTCACAAATGGCCTCGAAGGATGACACACAGGCCAAAGCCCCTCCAGAAACTCGCAATGTCCTTCAATTCCTTCGCAGCAGTAAATCTGGCATGAAAATACGTGTCGGTGCACTGAATGGAAAACGCGTCGATTACTTCAAAGGTATCTCATTGCTTTGGATTTCGTCTTCTGCCCCTGCTCTAACTACGACCGTCATCACCACCACCACTACCAGGCAAATCCGCAGTAAAAGCCCTCCTCTCGCCCGGCTATGCAAAAGTAAAAAACGTACCCAAAGTCACTACGGAAGCTGAAGCCGAGGCCCTCCTTCAATCATCCATACAATACGCTTTCTACCTCCGTGTAGACCGCGGCGCACCCACAGGCTCGTCTACATCCCCGCGCCACGTCACTGTTGTTCCGCAACAACAATTTGCTCAAGACGCGTACTTTGTATGGCTCTACGAAGGTTCCCAATGGACTACGTATGCTGGCGGACTCTTGATGGTCGCGCTTATGCTTGCTGCCGTGATGTTCCCGTTGTGGCCCCCAGCGATGCGTTTGGGTGTGTGGTACCTGAGTATTGCCATGTTGGGTTTGCTCGGCGCATTCTTTGGGCTCGCGATTATACGGTTGATCTTCTACATCATCACCGTAGTCATAGCAAGCCCTGGAATTTGGATCTTCCCTCAATTATTCGCAGACGTCGGTGTTGTGAGTAGTGATTTTTTTTGTGTTTTGTCCCTCTGGTTCTTAGGCGTTTGGTGTAGATTGAGTCGTTCATTCCGTTTTGGGAGTGGGATGTTCCAAAGAAGAAAACTGGGAAGAAGAAGAAGGCAAAGGCTCCCGTTGGCGCAAATCCTGAGGAGCAGCTTGCTAATAATGGTGGGGCTTTTATTGAGGAGGTTGGCGATGAGTCCCCAGAGCAATCGCGTCCTGGGAGTCGCTCAGCACGAGTCGAGGAGGTTCCAGATGTGGATTCATAACAGGATCGTTGCATGGTTGTAGGCCATGTTTATTATACTTTCAGTTGAGCAGATGAGGATGAAAGGACCAAAATTTCCTTCACTACTCATCAGTAGTTTTGTCTAGACTGCGTACTTCTCACCCTCATTCCCTGGACCCAGTTCATCCACCCACCATGCATAATTCACCCATACTGGTGGCTCTTGAATGCAGTCATAGCCACCGCAACCTGCGATATCGGAGCTCAACGTTCAACGTTCAGCGCCAGGTCCATCAGTCGCTTCGTATATGCTAGCCGGATTTCGTATCGACTTTGCGGGTTTCAGAAGTAGATTCTTACAAGGATTCGATAACAAGTAGCAATGATGTTATCTGACGGCGCAACATGCATCAGAGTATACGATTTGGCGTAATATGCCATGGTCTCCACACAATAGCAACTTGGGATGACCCATGGGTACGATGCGTACCATAACTCATATAACATGCATGACATATGAAGTGGCGGCGATGAATAACAAGGATCAAGACCAGTGGTATGATCGTGAAACAGCACCAAGCTTACAGCTTGCTAAGAGCAGCAGCCTTTGAGTCCAGACCGGCAGCCTTTGCGCGCTTGCGCATCATTTGAGTGGACTTGTTTCCACGGAGACCACCACCCCAGTGACGACGCTGCTCCTCGTACTTGTCAGTGCTATTAATTCCCATTAGCATTGAAGCGTAGGCACGAGATGAAAATGAAAAACTCACAAGTTGGCCTTGGCCGCGCTGACGAGGGTTGCAAGCTCGCGCTGATCCTCGCTGTTAACATCTTGGAGAGTGAGGACCGCCGCAGTCTTCTTGTGGACCACGGTGCCGAGACGGGCTTTGCCCTTGACGATCACATAGGGGACACCCATCTTGCGACAAAGAGCGGGAAGGAAGACGACCAACTCAATGGGGTCGACGTCGTGGGCAATGATGACGAGGGACGCCTTCTTTGCCTCAATGAGGGCGACACAATGGTTCAAACCGTACTTGACGAAAAGAGGCTTCTTGTCCTGTAATTCATCTAGATCAATAACCTGCGTTTACGATGCATCGAATGCAAACCTTGGCAGGCTCCTTTTCCTCAGTGGCAGCTTTGGCTAGAGCCTCGAGACGCTCTTTCTTCTCAACCTTGCTCTCTGGGCGGTACTTGTTGAGGAGCTTGAAAAGCTGTGTAGCAGTGTTCTTGTCCAGAGTGTGGGAGAACTGGGCAATAGCGGGAGGAACCTTCAAGCGCTGAGAAAGGATGACCTTCTGACGTTGAAGGCGGATGTACTCGGGCCACTTGACGAAGCGAGTGAGATCGGTCTTAGGACGAATGTGTTGACCTAATAAAATCTATTGGTTGATGATTTTGTCAAACAGAGATGAAGCGAACCAATTCCAAAGTTCTTGGGCTTGGCCTCGAAGAGAGGGTTTTTTGTGATTTTTGCAGCTTTGCCAGCAGCACCTGGTGCGGGTGCAGGCTTCTTGCGGGAACCGGCCTTGGCTTTGGGAGGCTGGTCATTGAGACGAGAATGAATTAGCATGCGAAGCAGAGCACAAAAGTGCCAGCGACGTAAGCTGCATATCTCGGAGCTCTAGCGCTTGTGGATGACTGTGCATCCAACAAGCCCAGCAATATAAAGTATCATCATCGTACGTGACGACTCCACTTGACTTGATAACAAGATCAAGATTTGTGCTGAACTGATTCTATATGAATATTAGAACGATATCCCATGATGTTATCTGAATGAAGGACTTGCCATCCATTGCGTTGAGAGATATAGAGCATGGATTAAACAGTGCTAGGGTGCTCCGATGCATGCAGATAACGATACTTGCTGGTAACTCACCATTTTTGACGGTCTTGAGGAGGTCTTGAGGGTGAAGTCGTCGATGGTCGATTTCTATATGTCAAAGTTGGGTATTTGAGTGTTTACACTCCGCTTCGGCACCGCCCGGCATTGACTGGCTCTGACTCTCGTCAGTACTTAACGGGACCGTATGAGCATATGATATGTCTGTTAATATTTTGAGACGCATCCTCACAAATGCACGAGGTTTCTCGACTGGACTCCCGCCCCCCGCCCGTTCACCATATCGCCACCTCCGAACACTAGCCCTTGGCGGTTCCGTCGCCGTCACTGGCTACACCCTTGGCGCCTTATACCCACACCCTTACATTACCTTCATCTCCCCCCGGCCAGCCCCAGCCCCCCCAGACCCCGATTCCCCACAATCAATCGCATATACTGCAGCTCTCGAACAGACCTTACAGACCCTCCCACTTCTCACGTCCCACCGCGCTCAGCCCGACGCCCACGAGTGGTACGAGACTCGCCCTTATGTCAGTTACCCAGAGCAGCTCCGTGTAAACAGCCTCACTGCAGGCGCACTTCGTGGCCCCGGAAAACTCGCTCTTCCGCCCCTTGTACGCGCTAGGAAGGACGAAAGTGAGGCCGTCGTCATCGTGCACGTAGGTCGGGGCGTGTGTGGCCATGATGGGATTATTCACGGTGGGCTACTGGCTACTATCTTGGATGAGAGTCTGGCGCGAACTGTGAGTTGTTTGTGCCCAGCATCGCGTGTTTTGACGTATTGTAAAAGGCGATTATCAATTTACCAGACAAGATTGGCGTCACTGCCAACTTATCCATAAATTATCGCGCCCCGACTTTTGCAGATCAGGCAAGTACCTCTTCCTTTCACATACTCACGTGATTTACCGGGCACCAGTTCATCGTCGTCCGAATCAGTTTAGTCGACAAGGCAGGTCGCAAATCCAAGGTCACCGGCAAAGTAGAGGACCTCAAAGGCAACGTACTCGTCGAAGCGCAGTCAGTCTCCAATCTTTCCAATTTCAATCTCCTTAGCCATCCTGCATTATACAGCGCAACTTTCGTGCAACCTAAATATGCTCACTTGCTCAAGAGCAAAGCCGTCCAGCAAATGATGGGCGACCCCGATCCCGATAAATCAACTCCCGTGCTCCTCAGCGAAGGCATGCCGCCTCCCCCGCCCAAGGCCTAGGGTAATTTATACCATTTATTAACTTATATAGCACGCCGTTAGAAATACCTGTATCATAGACCACGCCGCTGCAACCCTAGATGCAACTTAATCATTCGAGATGCGACAACCCCACTTCCATTCCTCAAAGCACAATCTCGATAACCTCTTTCGCCACCCTCGTTCTCCGTCAGTGCCACGGCACAGCTGCGTCGCACCTTCCAACAGAGTTTCACTGCGTTTACTACCTTCAACAAGCCAGTGTATTCAGGCAATGGGAATTTGAAGGAGCCTTGCCCACGCTACAGCAGTCAACAACGGGCGTGTGCAAATTGATTATCACGGTGAGATATGGATTGATGTGGGCCGCATGACAATCGGATAGTATTTGGCGGAGCGAGGTTAGTGCTTTGACCCAGAAAATTGTGCCAGGAAACGCCTGCCTAAGGCTTTACGTGCTTTATCACACAGATCGGAGGGTGAAATGTCCAAATCAGCGGTAAATATGCGACTGAGCACGGCGCCGCGTACGTGTTGTCATCCGCTTGTCATCCGCGAAAATTTTTGTGATGCGCAGGCGAACAGGAACTCCGGGGTTCTGCAAGCGCCTAATAATTGTGTCGCCGCGTACCCTGTTCTTTTACCTAGGCGAAGCGTTGCTCCATTAGAACGTAGAATCCATCATGTGCGTTGATAATACACTGCCACTAGTCAGGCTTCCAGGCTAATGATCTGGGGTGGAGTTATCCCACTCAGAGGCACGGCGCCCACTGGCCCAGATTCATCAAAGCTTTCCTGGCAGTCCGCTGTACGACCGAAGTGCTTGACTTGCCGTAAAAATCCTTTGGACACCAAAATGTAGCCCATCATCCGGCCCTATCTTAGCCGCCCATCGCTAGGTTCTTGAGCATTTCAAACCTTTACCAGCCTTCTGATTCAATAGTGGAATGACCCCAGCTAGTGTTATTTGCAATTGTTAAAAATACTCGTGACTATGAGAACCGAGGCCAGGGGAGGCGATTGGGCGTGTATGACGAAGAAAAATCAGTTTCCCCCAGGCAAAGCCAAATAGAATGAACATAGATGTAGTGATAGAAGAATGTTTGGTGCAATATCAATGAAGTGCCTTGGAGAGCACATAACTCATAGCGTGAGCCTGCCTAAAGCTATGCCCAAGAGTCAACACTAGACTTAGCAAAGACCAGACTCCAGTCGGCTGCCAGGTGTATTCAAACTGTTGTCATGCCTTGATCAAGTTGTATATAGATGTTGTGGTAGAGAACATCAGACCTATTATTTTATACTACATGCGACCGCAATTTCTCCGAGCTCGTGGTCTTGCACCGACTTTTATCGGGCTCTTAGAAGGGGTGATCATATTATTTAAAGTACTGGGGAAAGTCCTGAGTCTGCGATTTGAGAAATTGTGTCTGTTGATTAGTAGTACAACACTTACATGTTACTTACATCATGATGGTCACAGCCAGCGTGGGAGTCGACACTGACATCTTCTCTCTTTTACTACTGTCCGTTAAATGATGTCGCCTTCAGAATTCAAGGTCCAACAGTCTTAAAGATCCATGGCTACTAATAGCTGATGGCGCTAGGACATCGACTTGAACCTTTTCGGAAGGCTCAAATGTATGTTCAATCATCCGTTTGGTCATGCGACTCCAGCCTTCCGAGTCAACCGTTTACTTAATCGGTGGCGGGGTGTTCACGTTCTCAGGCTAGTCTATAGCCCGGGGACCGGGGTGGCATTATCATGTCCTTGTTTACCGTATCTTGGAAAATGATTTCAATCTTGGTTCTTTGTAGGGACTCGGCCAACCCAAACGACATCTTTAACAATGATGCTTACCCTAACACATGGGCCCCCTCACCTAAAGCCCCGGGAGTAGACGAAATTTACGGGTTAGTGTCATCCAGATGGGCCTACGGTGTTAATATCGGCGGACTTGTCCTGGCCCAAACCCCTTCATGCACCCGCCTTGTACTACAAGTTGACGAGTGGGCCCTGAGCACGCACATGACACAGTGGCGGCAGGCTCGAGCAGCTAGAAGACCTGTTACAGTGCCTTTATTGTAAGCTACTGGTGCTTTCAAAATTTTGATGGCGCCCAGATTACGCTTGTATGTCATTGCGGAAATTGATGGACCTTCGAGCTCGACTTAATGAATGGTGACCGTTAAGTTTCCTAGAGAGAAAGTCTGTCAACCGTGAGCACTGCGATATGCCTCTGAACCATTGCAAGATTTTTTTTTCTTCATCTGTTGCTGATGCTGACGTTAGCTGTATCATGCGTACTGTTCAATGGGGCACGGGTGTCCAGGATTAGAGTGAACCTCAGCGATCTCCATATTTCCCCCTGGATCTCAGAACGGTTCGTCACAGGGTGTGCGAAATTATTCGTATCCGTGCAAACTCAAGATCAGCATTGCGATCGCCCGAGTAGATTTGGCTCGATTAATTTTCTAGTTGGAGTCATGGGACTCGCCAATGCTCAGCGTACGCTTTATTTATTACCGAGTTCATGTCTCAGCCCGAGTATCGTCCAGACTGAATTCAGCATTTGTCAATGGGACATTGGTCTCTTCTACCTTCGGAATTGGTTGATAACATTATACGTCCTAACCTGCTTGCATGTGTCAGTGTGTCCTGATAGTAGCCATCCTGTCGGTTAAGTTATCTCCTTGAGCATCACATGATCCGCAATATCACCGATTACGGAGAAGGGCGTGCAATTCATAATGGATTCCTAGGACGGCAACTTGGGCGAATTTCTTGTAGCATACTGACCAAATCGTACTTGAAAGTTGGCGTTTGGCCCAGCAGGCATGTAATACATGTAATCCTAGCACATATACCTGCTGAGTGAGATGTTGGGCGATGGAGGAAGAGTCGTGTTCTAACTTCTCTCCTGCAATGGAATGACGCCGTGAAAGGTCTCATGAAGTTACATCTACGAGTACCAATAGCCTTGCCCAGTCTCCCAACTGCTGTTGCCAACATCTTCGGTCTCATCTGGTTTCAATGCCTATTAATGGTCTAAGACCTGGCTTGCGCCAAAAGTACGTATAGTAGAACTTCCGCACCACAGGGCAGGGCGACCTGAAGCTCGAGTCAATTATAAGGTGTTCAGTTCGAAGATTCAGGAATGCGGCGGTCTATTTTAGAGATGAACCCTGTTTTTAATTGTTTCTTGTTGCAAATTGGGAGATTCTATTCTGACGTTACAGTCCCTGCGGCAGATTCATGTATGTAAACCATCGCCATTAGACACTATCGCTTAGCTGTCTCGGCTTAAACCTACAAAGCCAGTGCCCTGGCAAGATTTAGGGTTCATTAAGCAACTCTTCTGTGAATCTGACTGTGGCTGAGGCGAATGCTATCGGGAACTCATGTTAGGCTTCCATACTCAGGTCAATCATAAAGTGGATTTGCCGGAATAAATAGGAGTGTTACATACCTACGGTCCTTTTCAGGGTCGAATTTTATTCAGACCTTCAAGGGACAATAACATGTGGTAACAAATGGAGTCTCCTCCGGCAGTGGGCATTGGCATCAGTAGGAAATATGAGAGGAAACCCGAGCAATTCTGGCGCAAGTCGGATTATGATCGGCGCATATGGTATGGTATCAGTAGGAATGTTGCAAATTAAGTATGGGCTCGTCCATAGTGGTTGAACAAAAGATTGCAGCGACGGCAAAGCATTGAGACTGAGCATCAAGTCGAGTGTGAAGGTCTAGGGGGCAGTAGTCAATCTCCGCAGGTGCCATTATGGATATACGACAGTTGTCGCCACTGAGTGATTTAAATTGACACACCTTAGGTCCAAAGTCAAACGTGTGGCAGATCTATGTGATTACGAGAAGGCTGTATAAATGGATCCCCAAGTTAGGAGGCGGAGACATGGATGGAATTTTCCGTGTTCGGGGTGAACACATCGCCGGGGATCTATGACTAACTGACGCTGTCACTGATCGATGATCTCCCTCATGAAATCAGTGTGAGTGACACATTAATGCTCCAACACTGCAACATTATTACCTTCACATCAGCGGCTTCTTGTCAAGGTTCACCGTCGAAGTGTAATCATGGTGCATGTTTTTTGGCATGGTTCCGTTCTTGGTTGAAATGCTCCAATGGGTTACCAACTGGAGGTACATATTTTTGCGGTGCCGCCCACTTGTCGGGAAGCGGGAAACAATACGATCTTGCTTCTCAAGCTCAAGAGCAGTGAGTTTCGAAACCTTGCGTCAGCGTAGCTTGATCAATGGGGTTCTAGAATATCCTCCCCTCCGCCGAAGCTGCTTTTTGTTAATCGCACAATGTTCTGCCATCCGGGTAACTCACTGCCTTGTTTGCCGTTACCCACACCCCACACCACCCCCAGCGGGGTATCGTTGAGTTATATTAGCCAGCCTCTGATTTGTGTGCTTCACCTGCCATAATTTGATCACTGTCGTATTGAATTCTCCTGCACCTATCACTGTTTGATCGCCCACACTCTGCCACGCTCCGCACTCACCGAGCGCGTTTTGGACGTTGCCCATCGTCATCAACTGGCAGCATGACAAGCCCTCGTGGTTCCGATACTACAAGTCCGCGGCCAGCGTCTCCGAGCCAAGAAACAGAAGACATTCTTCGGACGATTATGAAGGTTAGAAAAAGCTGGAAAACTCTCAAGGGTAATACCGAGCCTGTATGGCCACCTCGTCTCGAGGCCATGATGCTAAAAGGTACGGATCATATCACTTGAACCTAATTAGTTCACGTGACTCCGAGTTCTCAGGCCTTCAAGAATATGGACCCGCCGCTCACTCCCGATTCCCTCAGCGCAATCAGTTCATCTCGGATTACATTTACCGCAAGACGGGAAAGCACAGATCATCAAAACAAATAGGCAGTCGCCTACAACAGTTCAAGGACACATCAGAGGGTCGGGAATGTAAGTAACCGTCGTCCCGTGCAAGCATCGCCAGTTGACCAATTTTGGAAGTGATTGATTCGCTCACGCGGAGTGAAGCCGACTCGTCGCGGAGGTACAGCCATAATGAATCCAATCCTTCTCCTTCTCCTTCTCCTTCTTCTTTATATTCTAAATCTTCAAAATCAAGCAACGACAACTCACCCACTTGCTCGTCCACCGGCGCGTCTATATCTTCTGAGCAATACCGTGACATGTCTTCGTCTAAACGAAACCACCTTCCTGACACCCGTACCCCAGTATACATTGACATTCTGCCAGGGCCTAGCTCATCCTCATCTCGCTCGCGTGCACCATTTTCTGCTTCATATAAGCCCCCTCAAGGTGTCGCTGCACACACGTCCTCGAACACACCGCGTCCCATAAGGGACATCGACCCCACCGTAACCTTTGTATCACCCTCTACCGTCATTGGCAAGTCATCCTACATAGTATTATTGGATGGCGCACCCATACACAGCGAGGACACGAAACTCGAATGCGTCGGACCATATTTTACTGGTTCTTGCAGTGATGGCCCATTGCTGTACAGTACAGCTCTAGTTCCCAGGTACTGGGAGACCCTGTGCAGATCTCCAGGTCCGCCCTTTCTATTTTATTTTTATGTGTAATAGGGCGTTTGATTGATTTTTTATCCAAGATCCTACCGTATACACCATCATTCAGGATGTGTACCGTACTCCGGCCACAGGAGCTCCCACAAGATCTTCAGGTCGCCCACGCCCAGTTCCTATCTTCTCTGCTACATACCACTTCCGTTATCCTGTCTCTGTACGCACACCCACAACTTCCATGTCACCACACTTCGCATATCAAGCCAATTCACGGCTTCTCGCAAACACTATTTCTCCCGACTTACATGACCCCATGCGTCCACTCTCTTTCCAAAATTACCCTGTATCCCCGAACTTCCCGGAACAAGGGAGGCTTCAGTCGTACGATGACAACACGCAAAACAGGTTGGACGAGCCGTTCATACTGGATGGCAGCCTCGAAAACTTTTGCCTAGACGATTTCATGACCAATATTCATGACTTGCCTGAGACGACACACAATGAAATGATGGCACAGTCGCCGTCGTCAAGCTTCTCAAAGAACACCCGCAATTATGTGAGCAATCTACCCAACATTAATGAAGGTGGCCTCCTGCTTACATCTCCATCAGAATATGTAGAAAAGTAGTGCACATATTATATATTGGCATGTGCTGTATGCTTGTGGTTATCTCGAAGTCTTCCAATGGAGCCAGATAATTATAGACTGAGTTTATTTTCCCCCTTAAGGTCCATTCAAGACAGATATGTCAATATCAGCGCTGCGGCGGGTCGTTGACTCGGTGCCTGTACTGGCCATTCTCGTTCCTCTTCTGATTTGATTTCATAGTTCCCTTTATTGCGGGGAACGCCGAAGTTTCAAGTCAAGTGCATGATACCTTGTAAGTCCATTTAACCACTGCAAAAACCAATTATCATACACTATTGCGTATTTCAGGGAAACATCAGCACGATAAATCTTCTAACACAATTTCCAAATCGCTTAGTAGGATTACATTTCGTTTCAGCAAAAAAATATTGTGTTCCACGGCGGCCTCTCAACCTGGCCTCAATCAGACCAACTCACCGCACTTTACCAGCGATATGATCTATAACCTCGCCACAAACTCCACCGATACCAGGGCGAGGACAGCCAACTGATTGATGCCCTGGAGTTCCTTGGCCAATTTAGTCCTTTTTAGCCACCTTTTGCGCCAGTAGACGCGCGGCTTATCAACGTTGAAGACATGGCCTTCTTCGAGTCTTCCTTGATTCCGCGCTTGCCGCTGCAGCGAGGGAGCTAGAATGGCTGTTAGACATGGCAACATTGTGGTGCTTGGCTCCTTGACGCCGCTATTCCTGTGATAACAGCATCTTCTA
Organism: Suillus luteus UH-Slu-Lm8-n1; assembly: GCA_000827255.1. Taxonomy (NCBI): domain Eukaryota; kingdom Fungi; phylum Basidiomycota; class Agaricomycetes; order Boletales; family Suillaceae; genus Suillus; species Suillus luteus. The sequence continues at coordinate 26,713 of KN835209.1, forward strand.
CAGCATGCGAAGTATTAATTAATTGAAAAGGCATGCCTGCGCCCAATGTTGAGAAAAGTCCAAATAAGTATGTACAAGAACGGAGATGCTTGTGCATGTGCCTCGTTGGTCTGTAAAATGGAGAACACGAGGTGACGGAGGTTAGATATGCCGTATGGGCGACTATCGTTTTTTAAGTGACAAGTATACGATTGGATGTGCGGCTTAATACCGGGAAAGTCCCTCGAGGTGAATTATGGACAATATCAGATAGCGTTGAGTTGATCGTGATCATGGGTCCATAACAAGCATGCACTCTGGGTGGATACCAAGATGAGAGCGCTTCTATAGTGGACACGCTGAGTCGGATATGGCCGCCTATCTGACCGTCCTTCTGGACCTTCCATACCACCGGGTCATCGCATCAGTGGCTTCGTACCTTGAATCATTGGCGGACGTAATATGAGGGGCGTACCGGTGAGGGCTTATGAGGACATCGCAATGACTTGCGATGGAGCACATCGCTTTTCAGGATATCTGTTCTTCTCATATACATAAATCGTCAATAGCAGTACCCGTCGAGTTATGGCCGATAGATTCATACCTAGGAGCGAAACTTTGGTATTGGCGGACCGGGCGCGCCTGGACTTGTAGTTTAACAAAATACTACCGGTTCTGTCGCGAGGAAATAAACTGTATCACTCAACTCACATTCTCATTCACTCGTTAGAAGAGAGTGCATGGAAAGGCATCGAGAAATGCTGTGGCGCTCGCCCAAATATAAATAAACAGACGCGTCGCGTCTGCCAGATACATGCGCACCCGTAACAGGGGCTGGTCAGTACTACTAGTACCCGCCACCAATAATCATCAAATTAAATAATCTGTACAAGATTCGGACACTTATTTAATTCAACACAGTTATGCTTACCTGCACAAACAGCAATTCATATATTCACTAGCTTTGCATACCCCACTCCGCTGCAAACCCAGACGGAATGGATCCCAAACATACGCTCGCGACGCGACGAACCTACTTCTACTCCCCAAGAATCATCTCCATAGTCTCTTCCACAGCCCACGCCCCGATCCGCGCCCACCGCGCATCCTCTCTTCTCAAATACCTGGTAATTTCCTCCGCTCCAACCTTGGAGCTCTTGCCTCGTATCCCCTTCGCACGCATGATCTCTCGAACAGGTGCAGCAAGCAACTCTGGCGTTACAGAAACATAAGCCTCGTCTTCCTCATACATCGGTGGATCTGAGAGATAGGCATCCTCTTCAGACAGGACGAACTTGGACGAAGAAGCACCAGTAGAGGAAAACATCGTGGTATTGGCGGTTGAAAACACAGAATTATTCGCACTTGAGCAGTTAGCAGTGTTGTTCGCAGTCTTCCACAACCCGCTTGTATCGCCAGATCCAGGAGGACGCGGCACGGAGACAGAGACGGGAACCAGGGGTTGGTCCCAGAGCACGATGCTACCCTCTTCATATAACCTCAACACCGCCCATGAAAACAGACGCTTCATCTTCACACGCGGCACATCTGTGGGCTTGGTCCTCGTTTGTGAATGTGCAAGGACTTTTGATGAGGGCCCAGGGGTAAGTTTCGAGGAGGTCTTTTGTGTCTGTACAGCCTTGTCTTTCTCTGCATTCCTCTCTGCTCGGGCACGCCGCTTGGTCTCGGTATGAACCACCCGGCCAGCTAGAAGTGCGAGTTCTGGGACGCGGCGTAGATGCGAGAGCGTGAATGCAGGGCGACGGGGAGCACAATCATGCGGAGTAGATGCGCGTGGCGTTCTATCATGCGTTGTGTCCGTTCGTGCCTTGGGGGTCTGGTCCAATGGAACGCGCGGCCGCTTAGTCGGTGTCGAAAACAAATCATCATCAGCATCCCAATCGAACGCCACAGCAGCATGATCCATGTAATGCTTCAGGTACAATCGAAATGTATTCTCAGTCAGGTCTCGTGCATGTAATCGGGAAGGGTGACGAAGTTTCGGTGGGTCCTGCAAAATGAAGGGTTGGGTGATGGCTGTATACAGTGCAGAACACTCACTGTAGATCCATGTTTGATTGGACTAGATAAAGCGGAGGTTGTGCTATCCGTAAGTGGTGAGGATGGGGCATGGTCGTGTAGTGGACGCTTCGAGGGCGTGCTGGGCACGGGGATATTCGTCCCCGATGCCAACGCATAAGTTTGCCTATTGGAAGAAGATGCAATGTTGGATGCCGCAGCTGGTAGGCCCCTTTCATCCCGGTTTCCAAGCTCTTCCGAACTAGTCTCACATGAAGAAACAAGAGGCGCTGGTATCTCAAACGGTTTCGGCACGGAATATTTTGACTTGTGAAGCTCCACGACGGTTTTCCAGTGTTTCCATTGGTCATTAGTCGATTGGCAGGGTACTTCATGTCCATTCCCAAGTTGCGTTCGCGAAGAGCAGGCATGTGAACACATCAGCTGGCGTAAAAGATACGTGGCGTAGCACTTACCAATAGATTCAACTATTATTTGCCTCGTATCGTAAAACCGAACGACTCTGCCAATTACCTGTACTGGGTAGCCGATAGCAGTGACAGGAGTGGGTGGTGGCGGAGGAGGAATAGGTGACGTCGCCTCCCATTTTGATTTCTGAACCGAGCGACTTGCATCAGCATTCGTTGGAGGTTTGGGTGGCGGGCGATGACGAAGTACGCATTCTACGACAGCCGTAGAGTCGTCGACTGTTGATCAAACTCGGTAACTACTCAAAAGCTTAGACACAAAAATGATCACTCACTAGTGTACAACGACCGTTTCTCGTAGTCCTGTATTCCAACCACTATGCCAACAATGATCACTGTTCGACAGGGGATGTGTCCTAGCCAGTAAAAGTCGGTATCTAGATCCACAGTTGGTAAGGTAGGTGTTCCGAATTAAGGAAAACGAGGCAAACCTCTGGCGTTACTTTCCTTCATCGAGAGAGCATCTCTGATGAAGCATGGAGCGGCTGCTTCCTTGCTAAATGTCCACTTCCAGATATCTTGTGCGGATGGGGATGTACTGGAAGAATCCATCTCGTTGGACTTGAAGTTGTCCTGAGTAATCTCAATAGGGTTGTGACACCACTGACGCGTAATCAATGACATGTCCACGTGATGTCCAGCGTGACATGATTATTAGTTGCGCGCAACTACTTACTCCTTGCTGCTCCCTTTCAACTCGTCAAGTGTTGTTGTCGGAATGGAATGATGCGTCTATCATTATAGGGTGTCAACTAACTTGCCTCGGGGGTCCCCTGTATAAGTAATGTTGCCTCGAGTGTAAGTGTAACCTGCTTATGCTAATAAATATCACTACGCAGTCTACACTGAAAGGGAGCGACTATCTTGAAGCAAAGTTGTTGGATTTTGCCACGCGATGCAAGTGTGGACAGGCAGCTGGCGCCAGTAAAATTTAGGGCGGTTTCTTTTAAACATATTGCATCATCAGATAGGTAACTCACAAGTTGTACCATGACAAAACTTGGAATAAAGAAAACCGTTCCCTGCAAACTACCCGCCGATTGCAAGCCATATAGCATCTCCCACGTTACACACTGTTGCTAGTTGACACATGAACTCGCTCGTGGAAAGCGATTGAAGTCATAGCGGTTGCAGTATCAGAGTCGGCCATAAGCTCGGCGTGATACTCTCGAATGCTCAGGATGAGGCGTGGTCCCAGCACAAATATCTGTATGGATTGGACAATTTGAACAAAGCCATCATAAATCTGATCTTCCAGGGAATATCCGTTCTGTAGGTGCGATGAATCATGACCGTATGTAGCTGACAGATCAACATACCGTCCAGAGCATTGGAGAAAAATGACTCAGTTCAAAAGAAGAAACAACAACGAAGCTTGCACATACAGAATTTCAGCAGAAAACAAGGGAACGACATCACAAGACGAGCTCACCTCGCAAAATAGCTAACGTGAGATTGTATTAACACAACGAAACAGTCCCCGATAATACTTCTTGTTGAGTGTCGTCGCAGTTCACGAAAGTGCTTTACGGCGATCCAGACCGCGAGACACAGTGCAAGGACCTCCCATACAGTGGCAAGTATCCAAGTTATGGAAGCCAGAAATAGGGAATATTCCGTGTAACCAATCATGCACTGATAGGTGCCAGAGAGAACGAGTTCCTCTGACATTTGTCATGCACTTAAACATTTCGTACATAATTGAAGCTTACCCCCTGAAATCTTCATTGTTATTACTGCGGCCATCACTGCGTTGGCGATTCTGATGACTAAAAAGATGACAACGAGAAATATCAGCATCTTTCTGGATCGCTGATACATAGCATGTAACCGAGCGATCATGATGACTTGCAACGATATGTCAATCAAGTCAACATCACGGAAGTGTATGGCTCACCGCTCAGTAATACATTTGCAAATTCATTCGTCCAAACAAGTGCATCGTTTATCACAAGGCCTAATAATCCAACAAAACTAGTTATTAGCCTTGTAGGACCACAAGCTTGAAACAGACTCACAACTGTGGCAATTGTTATATTGAATCGACCAGCTATTCGAGAATCTCACTCACCCCTGTATAGTAGCTCAGTTGTTTGGACGGGAATGGAAGGCATCAGTGTGGAATACTCACTGCATCTGTCGTGGAAAATGTTGGAACAGCGACTATATGCTGTTGATCAGAACGAACAAGGTGAATGGGAAGACACATACACGATATCCTGATCCTGTTGTAAAAGTTGGGTAATGAGTACGACACCAATTGCTTAGCCTTCTAAACGTACACAGCATAGATCATTCCACCATAGCGCACCTAGGATGCTTTGAAGTCAGCTCAACTTGCTAAGCACACATCAGAGACAAGATACACACAGTGAGATACAGAACAGTCATCAGAGACCAGCGTCGCCTCTGCCGCCAATGAATTGTGGTGTTTTCACGTTATTCTTTTGAAGCGGGAGTCCGCTCACCACAATTAGTTCAACCTATAACAACATTCTTAGCAAGATGATTGCCTTATTGATGAATGGACCTGCCTCTTGCCCGAACGTGAGTGCTGGAAATACCGTAAGAATGTCAGTGATTCTTTCACAATTGGTCTTACTCACCCCAATCGTACAATAGCACGACATATGCGGCAACTGCAACATCACAGTCAATGATATCAAATCATCACAAACATCACGCGGCTGGCTCGTCCACGAACCTATATAATAGCTGGAAATACTATATGCATTGATAGATAGCCACCAACTAGGATCATTCGAGACCAGGGTCATATCGTGAGGGGATTATTGCAGCGAAAATGTTGAATATGAACGCGTCGTATCCTGATTCAATTTCTTGCCTATTATAAAACAGAATCGACGCGTGTAGCGACTCGGACGAGGGCAATCGTACAAAGAAAGAACGATCGAGAAGGAAGCGATACAGGCAGGCAGGAACGGAGAGGAGGCGACGAAGAAGAAGAAGGGGCGCTGACAGTGATCGCTTGAATGAAAATCAAATGTACATTGACTTTCAGAGTATCTACTTCCCACAGTACCGCTTACCGGAGCTTGATGAGCTTAGCTTGACTCCTGGGTCGTTCTCGGTACCGGTCAGCACTGGGACGCTGGCAGAATATAAACACTACCGTCCACGGCAGCGCAAACTTGAAGATGTGAAGCACTGTGTCATGTTCAGTGCACACTGTATGACACAGCTGCGCTGTGGCCCTCATCGTGCCTGTGCACATTGGACGTCAACGATGGAATGGAAGACATTGACCAAGGTCCTGGAAAGTAGAATCAAGTCGTTTCAGCGTTTTCCTGAACCTCCAGAGTCCGAGTTGACTCTGACGTCTAGTAGTACTCCGAACAAAATTTTGGATGGCGGCTTACCGTTTTCCCACGCCAGCTTTCTGCATAACCCTCTTAGCCAGAATATACAAAAGAAGACAGTCGTTCTTTCTTGATTTCCACTCATGGGCTTCGAAATTGTACAAGCACAGTCTCACCTTGCACTAGTGCCGCGGGAGCCAGAATGACGCAGGAGAGACTCACCACAGTCACATCAACTCACCTGGATTTGAAAATTTTGGTCAGTACATGTCCAGCGAATTGAAATCACCCATCGTTCATCCAGGCAAAAATGTTGACACAACATCCACAACGGAAATGCCTCGAACCTGCAGACGCACCTGGCACACGTTCCGCCTACCCTCGCCAGTCGCGGGTATACATAATGAGACACGGAAATTTTATTCGCCTGGTACATTTAGTTCCAGGGTTCAGACTTTCAATCATAACAAAGACGCGGTTCGTTTTAGTCGGGGGTACAAGTTGGATCAGTGGTGGTCTGCATACAGTTCTTTTCATCCCATACCTTGCTGGAGTTCAATTTCGACTTCCACGAACTTTCGTACAGTCGCCGTTTGTTGTCGCCGTCAAATTTAATTCAATTGGTTGGATTTGTTTGTCGTACCTAGGAACTCCTGGATGCCGCACCATCATGTTCGTCTACCAATCGGTTTAGTCGACGAAGCATAAGATGTCATAGCAGTGACTCTTGTGTTTGGGAATCAGTGAGTCGGTGGCTTTCATGACATGACAGGGGGAGCTTGGAATAGTTCGCACATGCAGTCTCACGATGCGGGCGAGCTGAGAAATGCCTTTTGGTCAGGCAAACACTACGACACACGAACTCGTCTCTTATGATATACTGCTATGCTAATCAAGCAGTGTTATCTTCCAAAGAATCCACGCGTTCGACTTCAACTGGTTCTAGAGCTCAGACGGGTGTCCTCCCCATCCTCGGGCCAAAACATCTCCTCAAGTTCCACAACTCTCCACCAAATACTCTCCATTGCACGTATAGCTGAGTGCGAATGCCCATGGTGACGTCTCGCAAAGTGCTTGTTTGCTAGAACCTCCACCTTCTGTACAAAAACTTCGAACTCTGGTGTCGTCCAGTTGTTTGTTAGTTGACGAATCGCATTTGCAGTATCGTCTTCTGAATCACTTTGAGGAGGGAGCAGGGATTTTACATACTTCCACGCGTCAAGGTATATCTAGGGAGCCTGTGTCAAGCAGCGTAATGTCGATTGCGAGGCACACACCTGTTCCATTGCCCACAGAAAAACGAGCCCCTCTTCCAACGAACCAACAGAAGCTACTCTTGCCATCTCAGCTGTGTAGTCTCGCGTGGCTTTTCGTTCTTTCCAACCGTTGATACCCAAATTCCATTCCTTTGCGACCCCTTCAAAGAATGCAACCTCACGAATAACTCCCTCCAAGCATGTCGTCAGCAGGACAAGAGTCTCTCTGTTCAATTCCTCCTCAACAGCAGGTCCGTCGAAGGGAATTTTTGATATGAGCAGACCAATGAAACGCGGATATGCGTGTGCTGCATAAATGCGATCTTGACAGAGCCACAGCGCAAGACGGGCTGGAGACAGGCTCAGTGTACCAGCAGCTGTGAGAAATTCATGCTGAGTGGCTGCAAATTTCTTCAACTGTGGGTTCAGATTATATAGATGCTGTGTGATATGATCCATGACTGTGGTGTGAGTGTTGGATGTGCGTGGTAATGCATATGACAGAGGTCGTCACTCGTCTTATCTTATCTTATCTTATCTTGTCTAATGAACATCATCTAGTTCTTCACTTCCCTGGCAACTCAACTTCCCAAACACGCATACATCCGTCCGCGCCAGCGCTCAAAACACGCCCTGTCTTTTTACCGTCAGTGACATGGGCGTCACCGAGCCAAATGACACAATTAACGCCCCCTGGGCCCGCCCCTTTGACGAGAACACGCTTCGAAATGTTTTCCAAACTCCAGACATAGAGGTTGGTGTCAAGAGATCCCGAAACAACATGGGTCGGAGGTGACGACAGAGCTGGAAAGAACGCCAAGGAGGATATGCGCGCAGTGTGCCAGTCCCAGCGAGTCGGGATAGGCTGGAAGTCCACCACATCATTTCAGTGTACCCGACGCAGTGATTACCAGAACTCACCTCGCCAGTCTGCGAGTGATATAACGCGATCTTTCCGGCAGACTGAAGATGCGATGTCAGTAACGGGAACATAAATCAGACCTGATGCTTGAGTATTGAATACTCACATTTCCTTGCACTATCAATGCTCCATCACTTGAAACCGCCAGAGCAGTTATCGTGCCCTGGCTTTCTGGAAGTACACGTGTCTCCGTTAATGTATTGCCGTTCCAAGTATGGACGTGTACGCGCTTATCCTTGAGCACGATAAGTCAAAAATCACAGTTTATAAAATGGAGATACTCACCTCTCCACCAACCGCAACCACAAGTCCCCCAGCGCCCACCACACTTGGTGCATATGATGGTTTCAGCTCGAAAAGCCGTTGATTGTTACGGATTGCTTCAACCGAGGTGATGCCAGCGACAAATACGGTTTCGTCTGATGCCACTGCAACAGACTTGGGCTGCGATAATGAAGGGATAGAAGCAGGCCTATCACACCCATTTCAATAAGACAACGACGAGGAATGGGAAACAACAGACGTGTATGTGAATCCCTCGATCTCTCGGATCTGGTCGTCATAACCTGTGGTGAATACCTTCCCAGAGCTTGCGGTCGCCATTCCAGATACAAGGCTAGTGTGTAGCGTGCCTCCCACCAGCTGAACGGCATTTGAAGGGGAAGTCGAGTTCGTGTCGATCAATAACACTCGCCCGTCAGCTGACCCGGCAAAGAACGTGCTCGAAGACGTTGGCGAGGCTGCGGTGATCGCTTTTTGTGGAGCCTGTACGAAGAGTGTCATGCGAAGCACCAAGAACTTAGGAAGGGACTGCATACTTGAAGGATGCGAGTTGGTTTATCTCCCGTGCGCGGGTCAAAGACGTTCAAATCACCGGACATAGAGAGTGACACAAGGTCATTGATGCCACTCCAGACACCGCCAACCTGCTGGTGAGACACCCCGCTGCCGACCGTCCAAGCCTGCAACGACTTGCGGGTCTCGATATCCCCTGCATACGACGAATTCAGTCAAGTTAGTCAAGCGCAGTGCCTTTGAGTGCGCACATAGTCTGACAGTGCAATCCAGAGAAGCCGTAAAGAATGACTTGCTATCTGGGTTCCAAGAGCAGGACATCTAGTAGAAACCTATAATGAATCTCCTAACTCGAATCATGCTTCGATCACGACTCACAATGGTCCCTTTGTGTGGGCTGTCAGTAAGCTCTGCGATTGTCTCGCCAGTCTTCCCGTCATAGAGGAAAATTTTTGAGTCTGAGCCTACGCTGGCGAAATGGTCGCCTGAAGGTCCAAATTGAACGTCTTGCACGAATTTGGTGTGCGTTCTGATGGTCTTCACACAGCTTATAATCAACACTAAAATAACGGAAAGAAGTTTCAGACCTTATCGTATTTGAAAGGGACGCCTGCAGGGTACCAAAAATTCAGTGTTCATTCGATGACCTTGAAGGTTGGTTACCTTGATGAAAGACGATGGAATTATCATCGGAGGCGGTGGCCGCCCTAAAGGGGCGCTGACACCTAATTGAAACAGCATTGATTACCTACCTGAGATGAGCTTCCTGTCCACAAAGACGGTGACGACAAACCTTTGAGTGTCCACTGATTTGACCCGTCGAAGAGCCCGAATCGGCAAGAAAAGCATGACCAAATCTTCAAAACCACTATCAGTCTTTATCCGCCCTGCATAGACATTCTGCGCACTTCTCTCTGCCATCGCCAACCGCGATTATTCGCTTGCTTTCACCATCCCAAGCCAGATCGTTGCTACCGATTGCGAGCAGTGTCACCCAGATAAAGTCTCAATGAGCAGAGTATACTACTTACATTTTCCCGGAGAGAACTTTGTATTCTCCCTTCACAGACTGATCCTCGCCAATGGTATCCCATATCTTCACTGTAAGATTAGATTTGATCAGCGGTTGTCGCACCTGATACTTTAGAAGATGTGCACCTGTTCCTGTAATGTCTGCAGATGCGCAGTAGAACCCAGAGGGTGAGAAACGTGCAACAGTCGTGTTGTATGCGTGACCAGAGAAAGCCGTTGACAGAGCGGCATTCTAGGTGGAAAAGCCTTGGATACATATTAAACATGAGGATCAAGATCAATCCTCACCTTAAGGTCACGGATCTAGAGGTAGATAGCCCATAAGCGAACATGATGAGGATGTATGAAGGGCAATGACGCACGATCACGGTCTTGCCATTGGCATAAACAACCTTATCTTTGCTAGCTGAGATCTTTGTCGATGTTCCACGTACGGTATTAGGAGAGCAAGGATATAAAGCGATTTGCTTAAATGACATTGTGGAAATCACTGTAACTCAGTAGGCGTCTCTAACAAGATCAGATGCTGTAGAAGACAAAAAGCTGTGCTGCGGATGATCGTGTCAGGGGAAAGACAAATTAGGCAAGTAGCATTAAATCAGCCCAGCGACCTAGGTGGAGGTTAACTTAATCTTTGTTCTACAGATGCTCAGCAGGGCTAAAACTTTTACAAAACCCAAGACAAACTCCAAGACCACCACAAGGTGTAGAAGCAGGAGGGAAAAATGAATGTAGATCAACAACACAACACAACCTAGAGGAAAAGAGAGATTAAACAAATCATTCAGTCATCTCGTGGGCATTCCTCGGTAGAGTAGTTCTTCAGGGGATCTTTCCTCAACGCTTCTGCTTCAGATCCAATCAAAGGTCCTCCTCCGACAGTTTTTGGTTTCATCACCGTCTCAGGTGCAAGCGTAGCAGCCGATATGTTTATTTCAGGCTGATCGATTAAGCAGCTGTCAGAACTTTTGTGCGGCCATACAGTGACTTTTACTCACCTCATCTCGAAAGGGCGTGAATTGAGTGGACGGAATGCCGCCACCATCAGGGACGTCGTGAAGTGGTATGATAGCGCTGGTCCTCGTGGGGGTCTTCGATACAGCGTCCTTCTGCCTGGACATGGGAACGGGAGATGGGGCCATCACAACTTTCCCTTCCGCGTCCATGTCTGGTCTGGGGTCTCTGAAAGGCACAATTTTTGGTGCAATTGCTCCCGAATTCGACCCAGACGCAATCCGTCGAGTGCGACCTGCCTGCTTTAAGGTGCTGCCTGCTGCTTTGCTAACCTCGGGTATATTTTCTTTGACACGAGATTTACGCGTCCCGATATCAGGATAAGGTGTAACCGAATCCGTTGCGTCGGCTGAGTCTGCTCCAGAAGGGTCTACGAAAATCTGGAGACGAGCGTTTGTGCCTAGCCGCGGCCCACGTCGAGGCTCACTGGCATCAGCTTGCGATGATAACGAAGGAGCCTGAGAAGTAGATGCAAACAAAGGTACTACTACAGAAGATGAGGAAGTCACACCCAACGCAGTTCTGCGCGGGGGAGCATTTATGGCGGGCTGTGGGGGCATTGTGGCTGCAGTCATCATCCGTTTCTGGAATTCACCGTGCTTGGCCACAAGTTTATCAAGGGGGGAAGCGTGACGTGCAATTCCAAGTAGATATGCAGCATCTGCCTCACTGCGCCTGCGACGAAAGCTCTGCTTCAAAACGTGCCTTACAAGAAACCAGGCTGAAGCTTACCGTCCGGCTCTCTCAAGTGCAGCCGCGTGCTCCTCATATAGCAGAGCATGATCGGTTCCAATATCATTTGCGAGCAAAAATTTGTAGATGATAGTCGGTTTTTCCACATAGCTCGCGTAAAGTACCCAAAGTTTGAGGTACGTCGACGTCCTTTTCCATCGTCCTTCTCGGTCGTCCTTTAATACCCTTGTCGCCTCTTCCAGAAGCTCTAAGAGTCCAGACTCTGCGCTTTGCCCTTGGGGGTAATTTTCGAGCGTCCATTGAACAAAACGCGAGTATGCTTCCAGTGGGTCATCATCCTCGTCTTCGAGTGCAATTTGTATGTTCGCGCGAAAGCGCTTCCGCGCTGCGAGTAGTTGCGCATCCCGCTGTCCGTGAGGAGTTTGCAAAATAGCCGAAAGAGTGGTGACTCGGCGACCAGATGCAAGTGGCTGGATATTCTCTTTAGCAGCCTCTAAGACGTCACAATCCACAATCACAGGAGCTTGTTTGAACACGTCGTCTTCTGTATTCTCCATGTGGCAGAGAGAGAAAGCTTTGGATCAAGAGTGAATTTTGGTCAGTGAAATGTTGGTTGTAAATGACATCTACAACAAAAGTTGCAATTCAAAACAACACGCTGCATGGTCACGTGAAACACACGTGACCTGAGTTCGCGGTGTAACAGCTTCAAGTTCAAGTTGTTCAAACTTGAATCAAATCCTCGGAGAGGAAACTTACTTCGAACAAGGCGCATAACTAAAAGGCCTGCTTCTCTACTACACCGGTATTTTTAGGTCTTCACACACAGGATCAACTAGCTTTTCAACCACCGTTAGGTCCCGATGGCTGTCGCCCAAGTTCGCATGTAGTACTCAAGTCACACTTGAAGTTGACGTCGAATACCAGTACTCGTGATGCGTGTATGCGGAACTACATGGACTATCTTCCTTCATCTACAATGAACTTGCTAGCGGAGACTACGTGATGCATATGTGGAACTCCTGAAGTCCGAGGTGATAAACCAACTTAATCCTAGTCGTAAGTTGTAACCTTATACACATATCTCAAGCCTTGCGACGGGAAGTCCGAGGTGGTATTACTGAAACAACTTCAACAGACGATACATCGTAACAACCACGCTGCCAGAAATATGCCCGCCGGCTCATTTATTTGCCACTAATCTTTCGCCAAACGCAGACACCGTGCACAAAACAGAACCATATCAACGAAATGCAGAATGTCTGATTACTTGCTCACTGCGCAGATACCTCTCTAGCAATACCAGGTCCCAAATCTGTGACCTTCTAATGAACCGTGACACCGTCCCTTATTTTGTCCAGCAGCCGACAGATTGCTTCTCAGGTTGTCAGTGCATCATTACCTGGCCTATCATGTCACAGCTCTCACAGATAGCCAATCCAAGGGTGTCATTATAACATTGCATAATAATGTCTTGATACTGAGCGTCGACCGTCCGGTGTTGATTCTCATGGCTCATGCATCATGAGATCTGGTGGGATCATTTCACACCGCGACATGGCGCCTATGCCGATAGCATTGTGGCTATATGTTCTCCCGCATCTTGGACTGTCTGTTAGTGCTAGACACGAGCCCAGATAATCGACGCAATGAATTATTTATTCATTGTCTTGCTATCGTGAATTCAATATTGGTGGTAAGTATGGCAAAATTGTTAATATTCTCAGCCGCATTGCCGTCGCGGCTCACCCCTATCATCGCATGCGCCGGTTCTGGATTATGCAGTAATATGCAGTTGATATGCAGTGCATAATACTCTGATCCGCTGAACGCCCGGATTTCTGTCATTTTCTTTTTGTTGTTCATATGGAGGCCTAGTCTGCAATAGCCATCCAGTAATATACTAAAAATGACAGTCTCGATATATCGTTCACAGCGATTGGTGCAGATATGATCATGAGCGCTGTCGGATCCTGGTCACATTTCACTTGAACCTAGAGTATAGCGCTAATGAATTACGTACGGCTGGCAGAAAGCGGCCAATGACCAAGTCACGCGCTCTTTGAAAGAAACTTCATATCAGGTGTCTTATAATGAAACACGAGGGGATTAGTTCCACCCCTCTACTACATGGAATAGTGCTAGGCTATCTAATTGATACGGAAAAAAATTTACTTGGCATTGTGTTATACTTGTGTTCTTCGAAGAATTGCTGCCATCAAGTTCGAACTCGCGGAATTCTTACGTAACTGGATATACATATCTCACAGAAACTACTGCCCAAAAATGGATTTCTCCTGAGCTTGACCCGAATCTGCCAGCTTGCCGTAGGGTTCTAATAACAAAACACCATGAAAATTAAGTTTAGGTTTATTGAATATTCACATGTGCAATAAGGCGGCGGCTCGCATCATGGCATACCAAGCGCGGTGACGGAACAAGGTCAAACGTTGCATATGTACACACTAAACGCCACTGCAGTCAGCCTGAAACTCGGAAAGCAGGTTACGTATCACAGACGTGAGACATGCAAGTTTTCAGGAATGGAGACTTATAGACTGGTCGCACTAATGTTTGAATCAACTGAAAGAAATCAGTTATGTAACTTGATATTGGCTACAAGTACGACTTGGAAGTCAAAATACCATGATCATAAGGATCATCCACGTCTAAAATGATAAGGAATAAAAACGTCTTCAGTACGATCACAAAATTCACAGGTCATGCTAACGCTCAAAAACTCGTACAGGTACGTGACAAATTATTTGTGTTATCGTTGAGATAAATAGGTCCAGTGTGAGCACCGCGTCCCGGAAGCTGATTAATGGATGGGGCCGACGACCTCCTGCTTGACTCTTGAAAAACTGGCAATGGTAGCGTCATCGAGACCGAGATGTGCTTTGACAAGCTCGGGAGGCGTCAGTGCAAGCCACTGAGTGAGAGAAATATCCTGGAACAGGCCTGTAGGATAATGAGTTTGACACGCGGCATATAGTTTGAGACACAGAACCTGATCTGAAGATTTCTAGAAACAGCAAAGTGGAATTGCCAGTGTTCTCAACGTAATGACCTAAAAGATATTTAGAAGAAATATCAAGCAAGATCACGTCAAACCATACCAAACGATGGGGGAATGTATGCAATATCGCCAGCCTAAAAACAGATAAGCACTCGCTGTTTGTAACTGTCAATTCAGAGATTGAGATAGACTTACTTGGAAGTTCATTGTAGTTGCCTGAGCAGAGGATGCATAAACAGTGATGCGAGCTTCTCCCGAACTGAGCAAGGTTTAGCCGGACTAAATCTCAGGTAAACCTAATACGCACATGAAGTAAGTCCACTCAGGTTCCGTAGGGTGCCACTTCAAAAACAAAGCTTAGGATTGCTGTATTCTGAAGACAAAAGAATTCCCTCACGTGAAGTTCCCTGATAATACAGTTGGTTAGCTCGGGCGCTGACATGGATAAGAATCACAAACCTCATACCGCCCACCTCGACAGATACCTCAGCACTGCAGACCGTGGTAGACACAGGGAAGGTACGCGCGTCTACGACCTTGTATGAACCTCCAGATGCCTGTGTTGCGTTCACCTGTGACATGGCGAAGGTGAAAGGCATCGGGGTGTCATTTGGAACTACCATGTCCGATTCAACATTCACAGGAGGAGGTGCAGCTAATGAAGATGTAAATTCATGCAATGACCAGGAGTGAGAACAACCTACAGGGGAAGATGTATAGTTCTCTGGATGGGATATGATCAAATGCTGAAATATTTACTTGGAAGTTCTTTGCGATAACTTCTTTGGGCACATGGGCCAGCCAGTCCTATTGATTATGTTTAGCAAGGACTCATACACCAGACAAACGACTGACCGTCAGAAGGAAAGTGGAATCTTCACTGAACGTGCCGGAGTCAAAGACCAACAAAAACTCTGCGCCACCAGCTGTGGTATTTTTGGCCTGAATACTGTATTGCAATTTAATTCATGGCCTCAATGCAAAAGAAAACACATACCTGTGTGGATAACCTGCAGGGAAGTACCATATATCTCCTTGTGACTGAATCGCAATTCAGGCAAAGCGTTTGAGTAAATGCGATGTACTCACTACATCACCGACGTAAACTTGACCATCCGGAGTCACAGTGCTGATCCGAAGGTCGCCCTGTATAATATATGCCCACTGTAAAGGGACTATCAGTACCGCAATCAGCAGAGGAAAAGAAAGTCATATACCTCGCCATCGTTGTGCCAGTGCATCTCACGGATGGCACCTACTTCCAGACGCATATTGACGCCTGCCAAAGCCGTAGCAATACTCATGGCATTTACTGGCAAGTCGCAGGTTTCAATATTTGTAAATGAAGCCAAGACGTGAAGCACATACCATTCTGCTGCCTTGCCCAACCACCAGTCTGAAGGCGATTGTGACTTAAGGAAAAAGGCCACTTGTAGTTCGGTCTAGTATGCAGTTTAAGAAACGAGAAAACGCTGTGAAGTATATACCTTACACAGAACCACTATCGGTGCTAGGAGGAGCAAAGAGGTCAGGGTTTTGCAGCTCGATTGGAATATTTTGGGGTCCAAGGATTGAAGCCCCAAGGGTGTTACGAATGGGTTCGGGAACTATGTTTTCGTTTTCATTCCACAGAGGAAGGTTGGGGTCATCGCTAGCATAAGGAACAGTCGGACTAGCTGCCGGAGCTGATGTCACTGCTGAAGGAGCTGGCACGGCAACTGCAGACGACAGGAGGGCCAAAAGTGAGAGAATTCGGCGCCACGAGTGCATTTTTTGGAGTATGCAGAAGATGAACCAAGAAACTTTAAAAAATTACACTGAGGAACTATACATTGCCAGTTGATCCTTTTATACGGCTTAGTGAATCTCGGTTCCGTCATTTCTAACGTACCAGGAAAGGGTCGCCGCACCAGACGACATTGATTACGAACGCAATGATTCCGGGAGTATTAACAGCAACACCGTTACACAAAACGGTATCTGTTCGGATGGAGGGTACCTGCATCCAAAGTCCAAGGACATTACCGGCTGGCTACTACAAGATGAAACTTCGCATGAGGACAATCCCATGGCGGCGCATTGGGGATGTATTTTTACAACCATCCCAGAATGGAGACTGGGCACGTTACTGACCCTGTTTGGAAGAAGTTGTTCATGCCAAGTTGGCGGTATCCTATCGACGATTTCCTGCTGATCTTTCTCCTATGACTAGCCCATCTCTAACTTTGGAGGAACCAAGAACTATTCCAAGCCCCAAACAACACCTAAAAACATCAATATTGTAGTATCATGTCCACTGATCATTCGAAGTCGTGAAGCTAATTGTCGATTATCAACAGCCTGAACTTCGAGCCTCAACAATGAGGAAAGCGCTTGTCGACCGCCTGTAATCTGGACGTTTATGGTCGGCGGCGTTGTCCAAGAAGACATGATATCCAATTCACGGGATAGTCCGACCCACTCATGAGAGTCAAGACTTGGATGAGGTAACTTACGGGCTCAACCATGTTTAGCAATCGTACTGATCTTTCCAAGAAACTTCAGTCACTGCCAGAAAAATGTTCACACTGCCAGATCTGCCAGGAGACTCTCGGCGAATTCGGATTTTGGAGCAAACTCAGATGAGAGGCATGTGTTCTCACTGATCGCTTTTGGTTCCTGATGCATCGAACACCGGATGCAAAAATAACGCCTGTGTGACAGGTCAGGTCTGGTTCAGCTGTGCCACGCTAGGCATATGTCATCGATTCTATTACTGCTCGTGCTTTTTTGATTACCGCGGTTCCTTATGGGCGAATCACGAGCAGAAAAATCGATTCAACAAACTCTTGGGAACACGCGATTCTAATTCGACGCTTTGCCCCAAGCTTTTAACTGCCATGACGAATCCCCTCACCTCCATAATCATCCCATCCCCAATAAGACTGAGCCGGATTGCCTCATCGATAGCTCCTGACCACCAAGCTAGATTTGCTGCGCCCTTTACCCGGGCATATCTCTTCACTTTTGAGTCCACGGGTCTTGGACACTACAGCATTTCCGTCAGTTGCGCCATCTTTTCCGAATCTGGGAAATAAAATATTGGTCTTGTGACCGTATAAGGACCTGCTAGATATCTTACGGAGCCCGTACTTTGCTTAAGTTGGTGCATCCAAATCCACTTCGGCACCATTCGCTGTCGATTTTCTTGGTATCACACTGCCTGATACATCTTGCCGTGTTTTCTTATGTTATTATTTATTCTGTTATATTATCATGATCTACCCCTTGTTCTTCTCAATTAAACGAGGGACTTCCTTTAATATCATACAATCGTCGTCTGGAGACTCGCCAAGTAGTCTCGACGAAAGGCGCTCAAGAAGGCTAGCACGTGCAACCACCCATGGCTCGACACGCAAAATTGTGCATAGCTCAAGTCACTGAACCTGTACTGTACAAGCGACATGATAGATTCTATGAACATTTCAACTGATCCGAGTCCGCGGCATTCTCGTAAGTACCTTAAGGAGGCCCATCCGCAACATATTGCAGTGTGCCAGCGATTGATCAAAGGTTGCCTGCTCCTCGCTGTTCTCAAAAGCATTGAGGGAAGGGTCGACCTTCGTGAGTTATTAGTGACGTACTGTCCTTGCCAACTATCAATAAATTCATTTAATTCTCGAGTGTCATATGATTATGGATCATTGCACTACTAGTAGATGTCCCATGGGTTCGCGCATCCGTAGTGCAATGGCTTAGACTAGGCTAGCACAAGCAATTTGATGCTCATGTTCCTCCCGACATAATATACATGACCATACATGTTTTGGGCAAAAATCGAAGTGGATCTCGTACCCACTATGGGTGTTCAAGGCCGCTTGACTTTCTCCATACGCCAGAATCGTCGGATCACCACAGAAATTCTGGAATGCGATAATACGACGGTCATTGAATGCTAAAATAAAATTCTCCCGGCACATGCCTGTAGACACGGAACAACTGCTGTGAACGACGCCGCAGTCTGATATGACAATCCATCCATTTAAAGCGGCACACTGTACAAATTGAGATCCCGCAGCCAAAATGAATGTTTCTCGTCGAACGTCAAACGCGCGTGCGATGTGACATAATGTGCGAACTGTAGGGAAAAACATATGTCCGCTGGGCTCAACACGTGCACGGCGGGTCAGTGGACAATTTCATTTTTATGCTGTAGAGTCTTATAATTAGATGGTTTCCCAAAATGTGTGGACTTGGTCTAGTACTTTCATAACACACGGTTTCATGTACGGTGCCGTTATTGACGTCCTGAAACTACACTTGACGGTCTTTTACAGAGCGGATTTATTGTTTTCCGGAGTGTGAGGCGTCGTCACGAGTCAAGTTATCCCCATGCTCGCTAGAATGCGCACATAGAAAATGGAGCGGCGAACTTCCAGGAACTGCGCAGACTGATGGGTGATGCCCGTGGAGTATGGGTATCACATATATAATCCACTATCTGAATATTGACTGGTGAGCAATCCGGCAAATGAGGGGTGATCCGAGAAGAAGTTCACAATCTCCAAGACCTTTCGTGTTTCAAAATAGCACACTCAACAACAGCTATTTCTGTGCCACTCTCAGTGTGAGGACCGTCGGGGTACCGAGCTGGGCCTCACTTGGATGCTCCTGGATGTCGCTTTTATAGAGCAGAAGAGGATATCCGAGGATATCCAGTGGCGGCGCGCGAGACAAAGGACGCGGATTAAATCTCCAGAAAGTTGAAATGACCCATCCATAGCGGCTGAAAAGTTTGCACTGTTCCAACTTCCAAATGGCTTTTGAAGTAATAGGAGGACTGCACCTCTACAGGCAGTTAGTCATCATATCGATAACTTGTCACCAGACCACTAGTATGCAAGTGAGCCATGAGCCAACCAAAATCCCGCAAATAATGTGCAGCGCATAGAAAAACCGCGATGTTCCTAGATAACGTTATGCTCAGATATGTGCATATTTGCAAATTAACATCCGTCGCAACACGCATGGCAACCACAAAAACCGAAGCGATAATATGAATAGCAGCACATACCAGAACCCAGACTTCAATCCAGCCTCGGGTTCCAGAGTGGGTGGCAAGTGAGAGAGTGGATATGGATGTGTCACAGAAAAAAACACAAATAGAGGCTCGAGATGCGGGTTCGGGATTAATGAGAAGAAATGGTGTGAGAGCACCGATCCAGTTGTGGTGAGAATAAAAATCTGGGATACCAGAATGGGGGGGAGGTTGCGGAAACACCTTATCGAATGTACGATAATGTGTCGCTTGAATGCAGGCAAAAAGGGATGTTGCTCCTCACAGGACGGACCCTCGATTAGGAAGGATGTGTGTGACAGAATTTTGTATATCAGAGTAACCTGTAGACTCTAGTGCCAGTGCCAAGTGGGAGATATCCCTGAAAGAGCATTCTGAAACATCCATCAAGGAACAGCACAGGGCCGACCGGGCATTCTTGGGGGCGCCCACTGCATATCTATCACCAGATAGAAAATGCCTCGGAAAAAACGGAGCTGCAGAAAGTGGGCGGAACACTTTGACAGATGACGAAGATCCCCGCACTGGTGTGATCGCGGAACAATTCGACAGAGGATCCCCGCACTGGCGCGATCGCGGAACAATTCGACAGAGAGGATCCTGCACGGCTGTGATCGGGAGTCCACTCGCAAACGAATAAATGCCATTTAGAGCGCACCGTTGAGGGGAACGAATCACAAGCGTGCCATGACATACTCGAGGTCAGTGGTCGAGCTAAAATGAGGCAAAGGGTTCGCAAGCTGCGCTGCTTGGCTGATCGGACGGGAGGAATATTTGTTGTTTTTGTGTCAACTGGTAAAACCATGACCCGTCGACATAAAGTTTTAGGTAAGGATCCATGTGCGTAAATCCGAGGGGTGCATAACTATGTTGAACATGAGCTTATTGAGCAGGAAAGAATCATTTCATAAGACCATACAGAGGACCGTGATGTGAGAGAAGATGAAACGTACCATTAGGATGTTGGGTACTTATGCTACTTAGTAGGCCACGAGAACCGCCCCCACGGCATGTCGAACGCGTCAACGGTTATCATGCTTGCTGCTACTAGCCAGTTGCTTTGAGCAACTCGATCCAGAGGGTCAATTAGGCTGCGATCATGAATAAAGCTATCGATCTACTCAACCGCGATGTCAAGTCCCAACTTGAACTGGCACGCGTCGCTGATATAAGCTTTCCACGCCTCGATTTTTCACTTGGTGCTCAGGCATTGCAGTGACCACTTCGAGTTGGCCCGTGACCCCAAGGTCGTTGATTTGCCTGTTGATTTGCGTAAGTTTCTACTATTAGATCAAAAAAGACTGATAGAAAATTCATCTAATGAACATAGAATCGACTTGGAGTAGTCATCTTACACCGATAATCAAGATGGCTACTGGATATTCTTCTCCGACTCTGCAGGATACCGATGTTCCCCAGCCTCATCCGTATCTTCATGAACCTCTGCTTTATATCTCTAATCTTCCTCCCTATGTCACTGATGAAAATCTTGCCATGACCTTCCAGCCATGTGCTCCATTCAGACCCAACATTGCGCGTGATGGCAGCAATCGCCCTCTCTCAGGAACCATAGAATTCAAGTACCTCGAGAAAGGTTGTACCTGATTTGCGCGTTCATTTTAATCTTTCTAACTGAATTGTTGATTCGCATAGCGGAGAAGGCTCTCGCTACCCTGCAGTCGCGTCCGATTCAGGGTTTGCAACCCTCCGTGTTTTTAGTCCTATCTCCATATCCACAAACTACACCCCCGACACCACTCCCCCCTCCGTCCGCTCTGCCACGTCTTGTCAAGCATCTTCCAGTTGGCTTTACTGATTTCCAGCTTTATGATTTATTCCGACCATTTGGCGCTCTTGCATCTACTCGGACACAGACTGGATTTGGAAGCGATACCGGAGTTGTTGAGTTCTGGCGTGAAGAGGATGCACAAGTTGCTGAAGAAGCTATGCACTGTGCTGACGTCGAAGGACAAAACATTGCTGTGACAGTATACCAGCCGAGACGTACCAGTGGCAATGTCTCTGAGTTCAGCGCACATGCCCCAACATTTGTCCCATCAGGATCTGTATTCCCCTACCCTCAAGTTTGTATTCTAATATTATCGTTGTTGATCGGGCCCACTAACCAAGCATCAGTACTCGCCTCCCCGAGTGAGTCCATACCCTGCTACAAGAGCTCCCATATTTGTTCATGGCCCGGGTCAGCAAGTGCAACTTGCTCCATTATCGGGACCCGGATCCAGCAGTCATAGTGGTCTGATAGACCCTTGCAATCTATTCTGCAAGGTTAGCATTTTATTACATCCCTCTTCTGAAGGTGCTTATTCTCGGGCACAGAATTTAGATCCTGAGATAAACTCCAACGGTCTTTTCGCCCATTTCCGCCAGGTATTGATGCTTTATACTTTGGTGCTAAATCATTCATCTCATGCTACCGTAAAACTATAGTTCGGTCAGATTGTCAGGTATGTAATGTTTCTTTTCTCTCCTGAAAGACGCCCTAATGATCGGAATAGTGCTCGCGTGATGCGGAACGAGAACGGCGAGAGCCGTGGCTTTGGATTCGTTTCTTTCCAGACTCCTGACGCAGGTAAAAAGTTCCTGTATGCTCGACATTCGTAATTATTATTAATTACATGCCAATTTAGCTTCCACTGCTATGCACGCTATGAATGGTGTCGTTCTAGGCACAAAACAGCTAGTTGTTAGACTTCATGAACCAAAACAATTACGGCAGGAGAAACTCGCCCAGCGGTTCGGCCATAACGGACATCCTAGAAGCGCAAGCGGAGCAACAAGTCCAACTGCCAGTGAAGCTGGCGAGAGCTACATCGGTTTCTCCAGTCCGCGCCGTGCACCTTCTGTTCTCGGCTCGCCTGTTATGGGTCATATTGACCGCCCGGACAGAGGCAGGCGAGGCTCAGGCAGCTATTATAATGTAATATTTTTGTCCTTTCTCAGCACCTAAATTGAGTACTGACACGTTCACAGGCCGCTCTTTCAGGCACTCTTAATTTGCCCATGCGCTACGATGATCTTGCTGCGCTTTCACCTGTGGTCAGGAAAGAAGTTCTCACCGGTGAACTTAGCCGGCGAGTGAAGGCGAGTGAGACTGTACCCGTCGATGAGGTCGAAGCGGTCGTCGAATCTTTGGTATCATTGTCTCTGAGTGAAGCCGTCTCTGGTATTCAAGATCCTACCAAATTCGCTGAACAAGTCGCTACTGCCCGTAATTCGCTCAAGCCTGCCAGCACACCCTCACCTATGAAGTCGCCCTCGCCCTCGAACTCTCAAGATTCGCGTGTGCTCGACCCCAGCGCCCTGAATGCTACTGCCTCGGCGCCGGAGCATCCATCTACTCCTATTTCAATCTCCGCATCCCTTTCCACACCTCCACGCACCTCCTCTCCCTCTGGCTCGGTACCACCTATTTCTGAGCAAGACCGCATGGCTGCAGCCGTAAGCAAACTCGAGTCATCCAGGCAGGCCGATCTTGTCGAACTTCTCATGAGTCTTCCCAAGCGCGAGCGTGCCCTGTGTCTGTTCAACACTGATGTTCTGCGAGCAAAGATAGCAGATGCAAAATTGGTCCTGGACAGTGATGATGGCGATGAGGAACAGAAACCGGATACTCAGTCCATCCAATCTGCTCCTGCACAACCCGTCCCAGTGACGCCTCAGGCGAAGAAGATTATTGCAACTGAGAACTCTCCTAAGACTCCTGCATTGTCATCCAAGGGTCCCTCCGCTGCGTCGTCTCCCTTGCCAGTCACACCCGGATCATCTTCTTCACATACGATTGCATCTCTAGCACGTTTACCTGCTGCCGAGATCATCAAGCTCGCAAATTCATCTTCGGCAACCGGCCTCCCTCTGCCAAAAGTAGATCCGCTAGTAGTCAAAACTACAGATGAATTTATCGACAGCCTTATGGATAAGCCAATACAAGCACAGAAGCAACAGCTTGGCGATAAGCTGTACGTCGGTAGTGGTATTGTCTAGCTTTACAGAGATCTAACTTTGCAGCCAATCCAGGTATCGAGCTATCAAGGCGTTTGGTATTAAAGGCGCAGTAAGTTTTGGTTTCATCGGTGCTACTCGTGTGACTGAACACTTCCTTTTTCAGCCTAAACTTACCATCGGCCTGCTTGATCAAGACGATCTCCGGGCTTTGGCTCATCTCATGAATAGCTACCCTTCTGTTCTCAAGGAAAAGGCTCTCCTTCTTCAGGCTGGCGGCAAGTAACGAACGATCTACTTGATCTAGCACATCAGCTTCTATTCTCATTTTCATTTCAAATTTCCCCATTCGCATCTGCACTATACCGTGCGCTACACACTTCTAGGAATACATTCGGAGCAATCACCTTCCATCATTATCTTGTGCCCCATTTTTACTGTCCAGATCCTTCTGTCTACGATTAATCCAGCTTCTGTTACCTGACACCACATTCTTGCGTCTGTGACCTGGATTTACGACTTTACGAACCTTACTCGCCCTCTATACGCTTGATTTCTGCTTCGCATTGCCGTCGGCTTCAAAATTTTCCATACACTCCTCCATATTACGTGTTTGTGCTTCACTACTGAATATTCAGTTTTTTACAGACCACAATATAGGATTAGAATCAATATTGAACATCCTGAGTCCATAGTCATGGGGAATACTTAATATCTATTGGAGTGAAATTTGGGCAGGCGCCCAGCAACGTTACATATCTCAAGTTCCCTTTCTTTTTGGAAGGAATTCTAGATGTTGTTATCAAATTGGAGGGGGATACCTGGGAAGGGTGCGTACCGCCATGCATGATCCATGGACATGCTTATTTCCATGGAGATCATGTTTCTCCGAGAATATTTGAGGTATACCGCCAATGAAACTGCAGCTGGGGGGCCTGCAAGACCCTGCAGTTGGGGAGTATCAAATTGTCCCAATAGTGACTTAACTGGAATTGGCAGTTTTCAGCACTCGCTCACGTACGCATTGTCTAGTACTACACCCAAGGCAGCGAACACGAACAACCATGGTCTATCCGGCGCAATATGCCATCGAGACAAGAACAACCGTGGGCACTAATATGGCGATACTGTTGGAAACTGTGCCGAAGCATTCGCTGAAAATCGAGTTAGCTCCCGATAGTGTAATCCCCAGTGACTCACCATCATGAAACCCATGGTAGCAATTATGGTTGGCAGGAAGGCTCAAATGGATCCAGCAGCACAAAAGAGCCCGAACTAATGCACCCCAACTACATAACACCTAATACATTATTGATCACTGATGAGCAGAAGAAGGAATACATTCCTTACCCTGTAAGTGGTCCAGACAGGCGGCAAGTACGTGTCCTGTCATTTGCTTGAACGTCCCAGGGCTGAGGCATATAGCCTTGTTAATCACCTTCCCCACATATCCGCCTGTGCACCGCCGGGGATCGAGGCGCTTTGATGATACCGTGATTGGGAGCTGGAAGAGAATCGATCGTGTTGTCATTAATTTTCCTTCTTCAGCCGAGTGCAGGTTGACTCACGAATGTGTTAGAAAAGCAGAATTGACCAAATCGAATTATACGCCCGTCGGGTCCTCTTCAAGCGTGTGTATGCAAGGAGATACAGCGACTAAGTCAGCGATAAGATCTTCCGATCGAGGGTTCCGAAGGAGTTCCTTCTCATCTGCCAGTATTGCAGGGTCTATTGACACGGTGGTTTCTTAGTCACTCGAATATTCTGACTTGATAAGCGCCTAAGTCAGTGATGCTGGTAGTGAGAAGAAAGCGGAAATGAAGTAAGTGGGGAAAGCGATACCAAAATTCTGTCAGAAGAACTTGAAGAATCATGAAGAAGCAACGACTCGGAGTCTACCGTCCCCTGTTGGTCGGTTCCCTAGAAGTAAAGCACTTGAAGTACGAGCAATCACCGTTCAAACTGCGTGTATAGCCATTCGATGGCTCCCGTTACACCGTGCCAGCCGAATAATGAATGATCAGAACTTTATTGACGCGCAGGATTTTCTGATAAGACTGTTCACATTCCACGATGCAGGATATGAATCGAAGCAGGTCACATATTTCGGAAAGCACTGGGCTCCCAGTCCCAGATACCCATACCAAGCTCGCCGGATAGGTCAGCCAAAAGTCATATTTCAAGATTGTTCATCACAACCACACCATCCTGGCCTTATCCGAGGGGAGATGAGTCACGATCGGTATACACCATCGGTCAGGCTGATCCTTGAATGGTAGCGGTACCCTGAGCAGATACTTCGTATTAATTAGTCGTGTGCCACATCGTATTTGTACTTACATATTGCTCCAACTCACAAGTGCGACGCCGACCGATTAAATAGGTCCTTGGGTTTGCTGGGGTCACGGTACCACGTGCCGATCAAACTATGGAGCTGTCAAAAATCAGGCCACTGGCCAGAGCGAGACGTGGGGTCCGAGATAACTGTTTGAGTACAATGTCATGCGGGTTGGGAAGAAGGTTCATCTAGGCACAAAAACATACCAAATGTTAGAAGTTCCTCGTAGGAAGTGAAAAATGAGGTGTGACGGATGTCCGTGAGATCCTTTGTCATGAAACATGCACTCTTTAGCATATCTCTCCCACTCGAAGTCAACTGAGCACTTTCAGTACCTTGCATATACTCAGAGCTGTAGAGCACGAATCATACAATGCCCGATGCCAGATGGGTCAATTTCAATTAACAAACGTGAAGACTGCATGTGAGATGCATTAATTTAAACCATCTTGACAAAGGCCGGTGGTCCTTCGTGGTCGGCGGCGCTGAAGCATCGATATGGTTGATGAGTCGAAAGGGTGAATGAGTAAAGGTGAAGCATGATGGCGACGACATATTTTTGATTTGAGTGGTGCAAACAGTGAGAATTTGGACTATTTGGACTAGTGGACGAAGGGTGATATTTTTGTCGGATAATTCAGAACGTGCATGAACATTCAGAGGAGCGAGTGGCGAGTGGTGAGGGGTGTACTAGTGTTGGGAGGCAAGTTATTAACAGACGGCGTCAGCGAAAAAATAACTGTTGGAACCAACAAAGATGGGCTGCTTGGGAGGCTTGAAGGAGCGATGCTCATATCTTGAAGTAACGTAACTTCTGGAAACCGAGAACTTTCGAACAAATAACAGGGGACTGCTCACTCAACGACACACGTGCATTTCATTAGTTACGCACATAAATCTTCTAAAAAGGTGCTGTAATGATTCGGATGAGAACCAGTACTTAACGGTATGACAGAATTTAGACTGATCATTCCGTACACAATTACTTATCCGCTACGGAACGTATCGGAATCCAGGAGCCTATTGATTGGTCTAAATCAACTTGAACATCTGCCTTTCGATTCAAAAATTTACCTTGTCTGCGAGCTCCGACGTATCTACCATATCGTCTGGATCTGGCTTGCCATACTGCTGGTCTCGCCGCATGTTGTCCAAACGGAAGGAAACCTTTAGAGAACGTGAGAATGATGAATTCAGGCGACCACAAAAGGAGATCTGGGCTTACGCTCAACAAAAGTGCACACAGTGCAGCCAACAAGAGCAGGGACGCAGAAACTGACGTCAGTTCATCAATGTGGCAAAAAGTTGCAATTTAGCTGTCACGTTACCAGTAAATCCACTCCTAATGAATACCGTGAGTTAGGTAAGGCAAATTTACGTGGAAAGATCGAAGGACGAACGTGTAAGCGGGACCTTCGGTCAAGGGGTAGAGATGGGATCCCAAGATGCCTCCGATTTGTCCAATAGCACCGTAGAGAGGGATGCCAGCGGCTCTCTTTGTTTCCGAGCCGAGATTATGGCTAACTGTTGAGTG
This sequence comes from Suillus luteus UH-Slu-Lm8-n1, assembly GCA_000827255.1. NCBI lineage: Eukaryota > Fungi > Basidiomycota > Agaricomycetes > Boletales > Suillaceae > Suillus > Suillus luteus. The sequence continues at coordinate 54,138 of KN835209.1, forward strand.
GAAAAGTTAATTGATCAGTAGACATATAGAAAATCAAGCATACACCAAGCGTTCATCAAGCCGATGCTCGAATAGGTTCCACTAGTGATAAGAAATGTTGCGCCATAGCGCACGTCTTGCTGATGAGTGACACCAAGCAGTATCCTAGAGCAGTGTCCAGATCAGCATTTGCATCCTATCCATGAACAACAGCCTCGCTCACATATAACCCAGACCACCAACTGTGCTAGTACAGACAAGTAAGGGTCCCCTTATCTGTAGCCTGTCGGATAAGTACGATGTGACTAAGAGCACGAAACCAGCCATAGCATATGGCGGCACGGTCATCAGTTGGGCCATCGCATTTTCTAAAGCGAATTTGAGTCAAATGATAGTCTGATGACAGAAATAATAGTCTTACCATGCCCCATGGTACCAATGATAGTTGGTAAGAAGGCCGACAATGATGCCAAGGCACAATTGAGGCCAAAGTAAATAACTCCACCTACGTAAATCTACGGTTTATATCAGATTCTGGGTCACGGAAATGCAGATGGAGGGCTTGCTCTCCAGTCCTGGAAAGCCGCGATGACGTGACCTGTTCATTTGTCAGAGCCTTATGCTTGCATTAATTTTATGGGCATTACTTCGACGGACAACTGCACCAAAGTCACTACTTGTCCCTCTGTTCATGCGGCTAATCGCAATTTTACGCTCCGCTGCAGTAAGGAACTGCGTAGACTCCGGACGGTCTGGAAGCATGAATAGACAGAGTAAACCTAGGAGTATTGTTGGTGTGCCCTGGAAAGCACAACATCAGTGCATGACTTACATTATGTCCGGCTAACATACCTCCAACAGAAAGAGTAACCTCCAGTTCGCAATCGATACCTTGACATGTTGAATCCCGTAAGCGATGAGCCCCCCAAATGCCCCTGCGACGGCTGCGAATCCAAACCAGTATGCGATGCGAGTACCGCACTCGGCCTTGGTATAGTAGAAAGCTGTTCAGAGCGTCAGATCTAGCAATCACACACATGCTGAAAATTCCACGACTCACAGAAGTATAATACAACAGCACCTCCAAAGGCTGCTTCAAAGGTTCCCAGCCCAAGCCGAGCAATCATTAGGCCAGTGAAAGTATGCGCGGCTGCCTGAGTAGGTCACGTGTCATGAAAACGAATTTATAGAGTTCACAGACCATTGATGTGGAACATATTCCCCAGAGGATAGCAGAGCAGCCAATCCATATGCGTGGATTGTAATACTTTGAGAGGACCGTGAATGGAATTTGTAAAAGTATCTGTGAATCGCGTTGTCGGTAATTGGCACACGACCAAAATGCAAAAATTTAAACACACTGGAAACTCACATAGGTGAAAAAGAAGGCAGAATTGACCCAATCAAATAGTACACCAGTTGGATCTCCACCAAGAGCATCTTCGGGCAATCCTTGTAGTCGAGCATTGCCCAGGTTTGACCGGTCAAGGTCTGCCGAGTTCAAGGATCAGACTGCTTGATTGGTTTCCTGGGGACGATCACTGAGGACGCAGGAGGATGAACTCACAAGCAAATAGGTAAAGCAGGCATAGTATTGGCAGGATCCTCTTATCCAATTTCCTCAAGAGCCTTCGCTCTTGAGCATCCGGGTCTGGGTCCAGCGGAATGAGCATATCTAGTTCGCCAACGCCTTCCATGCCAAGACCATCTTCTTCCCTGTCGCAGTGAAAGTCCATTCTGCCAGTACTTGTGATCCAGAAAAGAGAAAGAGAAATAGAAAGAGAGAGTATGGACCTCAGACTGTATCGTTAGGGAGCCTCCCGGAGCTGTATTGATAATAATAGTCCCGCTAGAACAACAGACCCGACCGACTTCGGTGCTGAACATGTCACGTAGGCCCTCGTGATCAGTCTGAGTCCATTTTACGGACCTTTCAATCCGACCCGCGTTGACACTTGAGAGCGACCTTTTTTCCGCTAAGTGCGGCTTTTTGCCGTGGTCGCCGGACCGGTTTCATGATCTATGTAATAAGGCTTGATGTTTCATCATGGGCGTTGCATATAAATTGGCGCTCCTGCCATATTACCAGCACACCTATGGTTGACAATGTGCCGCAGGGTAATAAATTGGGCTGATCAGCATGGGTAGATTTTCGATCGTTTCTTGGGTCGCAGCAAGTTTTTCCAGCACACATGTACTATGATGTGCTGGGGTAAGACAAAAACTCTAATGGCCAGTATATAGCAAATAGAACTAGAACGGAAGTTTCGCGTTCTTAGCAGTGCGCGGAGGTTTGAGAGGGTTTGGACGTCGCCTCTTGTAATACTGAAGTACCATGTCAAACATCGCAGTGACAATGACTGTAGTAGAGACCATACCTGCTTGAACTCTCTGACGCGCTTGGGCATACTGCGCATGAGCAACGCCCTCCTTTTCTCCCTCTTCTCTGCGATGCGCTGCCACTTGTGTCCTTTGAACATCCGCTTCTTCCCGGCATACAATCTGTTCCCAACCTCCGCACCAAGGACCTTCTTTTCCTTGACTTCGCCTGTCCATTCTACTGGCCGAGTCCACGGTGCAGCAACATTTTGAGATTTCTCTGAAGCCGAGAGCCGTGGAACGATGCCCTGCCTAGAAGCAGCAGCAATTTCTATTACGGAAATTTTAGGACCAGGAGGCAGAAGCGCAAGGGTGCCAGATTCGCGAGCTTTCTTGACAAGCAAAGCTTGTCGGCGCAGAGAGTACTTTGGCGGCGCCCATCTGCCAGTCTTTGGGTTAAGTTTCGGGATGAATGGATTCTCTATGCTAGCAACTGGAACCTTGTTGCGCGACGAGCTAGGATTTAGTTTGCTTTTTGGAGCCGGTTTCACGAAAGCGGAACTTGGTAGAGCAGTAACCCCTAGCTCCCGAATTCGAAACCGTTTGATGGCCTGCAGAGCAGACATTGGAAGTGAAGTTGGCCGAGCAAAATCAAGGGAGAAACTTAATTAGCTCACTTTCCAAAAATGGTTGTGCAAGCTGTGCAAGTTGTTACTATCTCGGACTGCTGAAACCTCTTTTGATTCAGTCACTCTTTTGAAAGTACGTACGTATCGTCGGTGTTGTCAAGCTTGAATTCAAGCAGTTCTGGTTGGCGTGTGCATTCGTTAACTCACTATCAGAATTTCTGGTTCTGACCCCGGAACTACTTTTGGTCACTAAGAATCAGCGCCCACTTTGAATCATGATGGACACTAGGCAACGGGAAACTCAAATCCTCGTGCGGCCGCGTATCGCACAGCGGTGGAGCGAGTTGATGTCATGCACCCAATTAATGCTGGGTTTGGTGATTGCAAAAATAAGTTGTGCCAGCTGCCAGCAACGCTGCAGGCAGCCATCATTTCATAAAATGGTTCAAGTGGCATACTTGGGTGGCCTAGTGACTAGGTTAGTGCATCGCCTTCAGTCACGGTCGAGTTAAATCAAATTCGCCGCGGCAGACTATAGTGTTTCCGCAGTTTCATCAGCATTCTCTACCAGATCCCTTGCGCATCGCAGGGTGGTATCAACAGGTATTAGTGGATCTAGGATCTGATCTGAATGGAAAGATTTCATGTCAGGTACAAGACCAAAATACGACAGCAACTGGTGACCAATTAGGAGTTTCTGCATCAATAAAGCGACCAGGAAGCTACTTGGGGGGTTTGATATAGAAGCAATCAAAGTATAGTTAGTACACTGGTAAACGATTGGGTAGGATGTCCTGAAGGAGCGGGAACTGACGCAATATGAATTGGTTTTGCGACATGGCGTCAAGGCAGAAACTACTGCGCAAAGGGATTCCCCTTCGGCATGCGGAAAAATGGGACAGAGTACCTTTAATGGCTCACGGGCGCTGTGGCTCTCCAGGTATGTGGGTCTGCCATCTGAAATTTTGGTGTTTTCTTCTGCGTTATTCAAATTCTGATATGCCTAATTGATCATCATATCTGAAAACCTGTATTTTATAACCAACCTTGGTTCTATACCTTGCTTGATCGTTGCTTATAGGCCAGTACTATGGTGGTACTGTCTAACGTGCACAGTGGGCGGCGCTTTCGTGATCTGTGCTGGTAAGTATTGGTCATGCGCATATCAATGGACATGTATTTGTCATATCCTAGTACTTGGTACGTACAGAGAAGACCCTCTACATTTGGATTACTATCAATGAGTTTCACGATCATGAGTTGGCACACATACTAATCGACGCGGAATTATTGCCATCTTACAGCAGAGGCAGAGGCAGGACCTTCCATGAAGTCAACTGGGCAGTAGGTGCTGAAGCGGGTGCACCGCGCAATGAAGCATCACACGACACATCAAGGATGAGTACCGATCTCTGAAGGAAGGGGTTCGTGAGCATTGGCAGCGGCAAATTTAACCCATGACGAAACCACCTTGTTGCACATAATATAGATATGTCGTGAGGAAGGATGAACAGATAATTTCCAAATTTTGATAGTTCGGCAGGCCGCAGTTCACAGAAAAGGTTTGCAAAAGTCAGGACAGTCACTATCGTGGTATCAGATTTTTGACAACCATATGGAAAGGCACATGCATTGTGAGTGGCGGCGTTGTGTCCAAGTCATGGCAATATGATAGGAAGATGTAACTCAGAATCCAAGGACTTTCCGCTGTGGGGCGTCACTGCCAGTGAGATCTAGGAGGCTTGAACTTGCAATTGGGTGACACGTGATAAGTCATGAGGCTCGTCACGTGCAGTAGCAGCGCGTTAATCTGTTTGCGTCCGTTTGGTTCTTTCACCGCGTTTGGCTGAGAGCGCCTGATCTTCCTCTCCTCATTCCACTACCACGTTAATGGTACTTATCCCATCTACCAACCGCTCATAGTCTTGTTTTTCTTTCCTTCTTATGGCCGGAGCTTTCAGCGGTCACCTCTTGGATTCATACAATACGACAATACTGCAACCAGCGCCAGGATTCGGTCAGCCTCAGTCGAGGGTTGTTACCAGCGGCGCGATGTCGTTCGATGCGTCGATGCATGGCAGTTTTAGAACAACCAACTCCTTCGCCGATCACTCTCTTTCTATGGATATGTCCGACGATACGGCCATCAAGATCGCTACGCTTCAGGCTAAGCTAAACAAGAAGCTTGGGCCGGAGTACATCTCACAGAGACCTGGTCCTGGAGGTGGACCTAAACTTACGTATGCGGAAGGGTGGAAAATCATTAACATTGCAAATGAGGTGTTTGGGTTCAATGGATGGAGTTCTCAAATTGTCAATATGACTACCGACTATATGGACTACAACGAGGAGTCCAAGAGATGTAACGTTGGTATTTCTTGCATTGTCCGCGTCACCCTTAGATGTGGTGTGTTTCACGAAGATGTGGGATATGGGACAGCAGAGAATGCAAAGGGCAAAGCTCAGGCTATCGACAAGGTAATATCTATGTATATGATAGTTCTACTCATTCATTTTATTTGTTAGAGTAAGAAGGAAGCTGTGACTGATGCAGTGAAGCGAGCACTCCGCAACTTTGGATCGCTCCTTGGAAATTGTTTATATGACAAGTCATATACCCAAGAGATCACGAAGATTAAAGTTCCACCTGTAAGTACCCCTCACAATGGCAGGAACGAACCAGAGCTCATTCGAGAATTATGGCAAGGCAAAATTTGACAAGTCAGAACTATATCGCCGTCCAGAGTTTGATGACACAAAACCTAGCATAGCGAGCGGTATCTCAATGGCTGCACCTGCTTCAGTACAAACAGCACCACAAACGCCTGCAATTACTCCAGATGTGAAAGTGAACAGAGTTGTGGTGAAGTCTGAGCCACCTCAGGGAGCAGAGGTTCCAATCACATATATCCCTCGACACTTACGACAGGAGATGGCTGCGGGTGCAAGTGGTCCCACAAGCGCTACTCCAATCCGTAATGATCAAGCGCCTGAGAATTGTCACGGTATCACCAACGGCCTGAACACTCCTATCCATACACCAGTCCAACGAACGGGGAATGCGAATCGCGGACAGTATAGGCAAACCGCCCCGTCCCCACTTGTTCAACCTGAGCAACGGCGCGTGTCTTTTACTGAACCTGCTGCAGAACCGCCGCCAGCAAACGAGGCTGACCTACCAGTGGCTGACGAGACGTCATACAGCATTGACTCAGAAGACGACGAATTCTACGCCAATGTTGACCTCGGGGATGGTGATCTTGGGAGACCGATCGACTTCGAAGAGGGCACGGGCGGAGTGAGTGTCTCGGAAGTGACTTTCGACCGGGGGGAAGCCGCTACATCTGAAAATACTCGAGAATCCTCGAAGGCTCCCCAGGGAAACTCAGTGTATGGCCAAGAGATCTCTAGCTCTGGAAGAGGCGAAGTGAATGCTCCGGGAGGTTCTCGTCTTTCTCACTCGAACGCGCCACGCTTCCAAGCTGGTCCATCGACTGCGAACACAGCACGTCATGGACTCGATGATGCAGTAGGTGCACCTGCAGCGCCTCCGAAAATACTCGAATCAAGCTCCAGTGCATCTGCTTCCTCTTCAGAAGCTAGGCGTGGTACGCCATCTATGGGAGGGTTCCATTTTCCTCCTGGCATGGTGGGTAGATTCTCCCTCTGAGACTGGCTAACGCTCACATGAAAGACAGAATCCGGCTGCACAACAACCCAAACCAATGAGGCCACCTCACCCTCCAAACTGGACAACGGGTTCTACTTCCAGCTCGTCCAACATCTCGGTTCTGAAACGTAAAGCTGACACTATGCAGTATGTAGTTCTTGATACCATATGACTGACACCAGACTCAGCCCTGATTTGCAGAGCCTCTTCATCATCATCCAGGCCTTTGCAAGGCCTTGGCCTCGCTCAGCAACAACAATCAGTCGCTGGAAACCCTAGCGGAACTCGAAGACCTCTGGCAAACCTTGATATTAGCGCCGGCGGTGATATGAAACGACCAAAACGCTAGTATTCGCCCCCGAGTCCTGGAAGGCGTTCTTTCATCATGTCTCACCCATGTCCACCTTGCCTCAAGCATGTTTTCACGGATTATTGATTCCATGTCGTCATTGTACAGCTACTCTGCACTTCGTTTCGATTCTTTGCATTGTTTTTCATCGCAATCACACACATGCATCCTAACACAATATTTTTATATGCACATAGGGTCTCCTGTCTTCTAATCACGGATTTCGATCATGCATTTTCCGGGTACTGCTTAGCCTTCAGGAGTAGACTTCAACTTCCGTGCCAATTGGCAGCAGTCAGCTCCTATGTATCGCTAATGTAGCACTGCTGAATTGCAATCTGCACTTGAGCACAGCAAACGCTGCATTCAGCTGGCCATGCAGGCCCGAAGTTGACACGCTGAATCAAAGGCAGGGTAGGTTGATCAATTGTAGCCCACGACAAAGAATCGTGCCTGTCGAGTCAGCAGCATTTGTTGCGTATCAAGCACTAATCCTCACTGGCAGCAAGTTCCAAGAACAAGTTGACTGGACAAATCCCCTGTCTGGCATGTGAGCCAGGTCCTATTGAGCGGCGCTCAATAAAACTTCCTAGACAACATTCTGATCAGTGGGCCTTGCCACCTTGCTAGTCCAACACGTATGGTCGCAAGCGCTTGATGCGCCTCGTCCTTAATCTCAATCCCCCTGCCCTCATAAGTCGACAGCAGTTGCTCATACTCACGTTTTCGAATCAACAACCCGGTCCTGTTGACAGACCGCAGAACAGAAATGCCCGCAACCCATTCTACTTTGTCTGCCCCCAAACTGCGTCACGCGCCATCAGATCTAACAGCATGTCGTTCGTGCTGGCGTAGTCGTTGCGAAAAATCAACAGACTGAGCTCTAGTGCGGCGCCGTGAATCTGCGACCATTGGATGTGGTCTTTACACCTTTGTGGGACTGCGGCGATGCGATCCGTTTCATTGGCCACCGGGGCACATATCGGGCATCATACTGACAATTTCCGGAATGCGCAGCAAGTGACCCGAGGACGCCTGCATACACAAGTGTCGGTGGGAAATACTCACATGCATCTGTGAAGCGACGGAGAATGGTTATCATGGTATCATGGGTTGAAGTAGTCCGTGAGACAGGTGGAGCATTGAGAGATAAAGTGGCAGCGGCAAAGAGAGCATCAATTACGGGGTTCAATGCAGTCGGCGAGGGATGTGAAAGGACATATAGCTCTGGATGAGCCACTAGAGTGTCATACCACTTATTCCTCGTGTACGGAACGCGTCCCTCAAAGCATTGGGGTTCCGATTAAAATTTGAAGCCAGTGCATGTAGAGAAGGTACCGTTACGGTACTTTGAAAATTGAATTGCATATGACGAGCCTGAGTAGGCTAAAGTGGCGGTAATATATGATGCCGTTGTGACTGCTGCAATGACGCGCACTGTGAGCTGGCAATCTGAGCCACAGCTATGTTCCGTGTAAGCATATGATGCATTTGTTGGAGTCGGGCTCCGCTGTGCTATATCAGGGGACTTGGAGCTGTAACGAAGATCTAAGGATCAAAAAGTGTCACCGTGACGGATCTGAAACCAAACCAAACCTTTTTAATAGCAGCCTTCTTGGATCTAGCTCTTCCCTCAAACCTTCGTCTCGTTCGGCCTTTGGTGTTCTTGCACCAACTGTATTTCTGTTAGCGTCAACTAAACTTCGCCATCAATACATTTCATCAATATCGACAGCGATAGCCCTCACCTCCCGAAACCTTGAACCTTGTCCTGGAGGTCCTCTGGCATGCCGAAATGGACAAAGAACTCGTTGGCATAGTCCAGCGCGGACGTCTTGGCGCCGCCTCTGACGCGCCCGCAAGTGCGAGTCTCAAAGCCGCTAATGTGTCTTCGCAAAAAGAGTAGCTGTTCGTCAGTGTATGCCTTGGGTGATGCCTGGGTTTACTCGCGTCCTGGGATAGCTGGTCGTCTTATCGTGAGTCATCGTATTGTCAAGGCTCTCATAAACACGATAAAGTTCGCTTATTGATATGCAACGTGTCCACTCACCAGTCTAAGGTTCGCTCTAATGTCCTCTCTCATCCTTTTTCGCCAAAATCTGAAGGATACCGTTTCCAATGTCACATCAGCCCAAATCCGGAATAGACTGAATCATTTGTAAAGATCAATCAATATCACCCTGGGTTCAAACTCAAGATTGTGCTCAACACATGCCATAAAGTTATGCAATTTTCCTAGGATATTAGTGGCGGGGTATATACGTGTATGTGGCGTCATGGGTATCCAGTCTAGCTTTCAGAAAACGCGGGCTTGCGGCAAATCGCGAGGTACATGGGCGTGAACAACTTCAAACAAATCGTGAGCCCTCACTAGAGATCTACAAAAATGTACTGCAACTTACTTTAGTCTGGCCACCCTTCACAAGTGCATCGGCAGCGACCTTGAGAGATTCACCAACATCATATGTGCCCTTTGGCAGAAGACCAAGCATCTCCATAAACTTGATTGCAGTGTGTGAAACGAGCTTTCCACTCCAGCTCATCCGCCAGACAGTGAAACAATCCCAAGCAGTCTGAGCCTTCCATATATCGCCTTCAAGTGGGTAATACCATGGAACTTCATCGGGGCGTTCGGCGAGATCCTCTTCGTGCTCAATGGAAAAGCCGACGTTGACCATAGCCTCACGGGCTTGCTTCAAGGGACGCATTTCTGGGATACCGTTGCCAAACTCAATGGCGTGCGCAAGCTCCTTGTGTGCAGGGATGGATGGATCCCAGGTGTCAGTCATGCACCATTCATAGACACCGAACTACGAATTGATATCAATATATTGAAACTCAGAGTCAAAAGCTAATCATACCACTCCTCCCGGCTTCAGAACCTTCATGATTTCACCATACACACCCTCCCAAGTAGGTGCGTGGACAGTGGCTTCGATGGCATACACTGGTATAAATGTCGTTAGGATTCAATAATTTCTGAAAGCCTGCAAAAACCAACCAGCATCGAACGAGTTCTCGCCGAACTGCTCCGATAACTTCATGAAGTCACCCTTGGCGAAGCTCACTTGTTTTTCAAGGCCAGCTTTCTTGGTGTACTTCCGAGCACGCTGAATCTGGAAATCGTTATTGTTCAAGCCGACGATATTGACGTCTGCAAAGCGAGCAATCTCGCGTGCAGGACCACCGACGCCACATCCGACGTCCAGTACTCGCATGCCAGGGCGAAGTCCCATTTGTGCTGAGAGGTAGTGCTCATGGCGGGCCAAAGAGGCTATGAAAGCTTCGCCTTTATAAAACCGCGAGAAGTGGAAGGACTGCGCCCAGCCATACTCGTACAGCTCCGTCGCGCCATCGTAGTAGCCTGTGTCTTCTGTCACTACAAGCCATTCGCAAGAAAAAATTACGAGGTAATACCGTTGACAACGTCGGTGTAGCTTTCCACACGGTTTTGATTGTCCAATTCACCCTCCTTACCAAGGTCCTTTTGCCAGAACTTGGTATAGTTTTCAACACGCGTCTCTTGACGTCCGTCAGAATACTGAGTTGAAGTCATGTTGTCTGCAAGAAAAAGTTGCGTGAGTATCGAACACTTCCATTGTTCAAGAAACAAGCTCTCGTGGCAAGAACAGATGGTGTTAAGACTTACTTAGAGGTGCGTTAGAATAAAGTTATGGAGGGAACGGACAATAACCACTGAGCAACCAACTTGAACGAAAGAAGCCTTAAAGAGTTTTTGTAGGTTCAAGTACCGACGGCGCAAGTAGCGCACATCAGCTCATTTTTTTCACGTGACTACAAACTGCGCGTAGCACTTGGCCGCCAACTCCCAAAATCATTCAAGTTATCGTTTATATCATCGACATTACTACTAGAATTGCTATAGCTATTATGGCGCTAGCTATAATAAATAGTAAGTGGTTACATATATAGCCCACAATCCCTTGACTTTCATTACCATTTTGCCTATTAGAAGGATCCAACAACTGGCTTCCTTCGTCTAAAAAGTCCTAGCTATTTGTTGCACACTGGCAGCTGCATCTCATGCCTTCACAGCAAACTTACTGTCAGGCTTGTGTCGGGTGAATTCCTGAACTTCACACCAAATTCTCTTGTCACCGGCCTACTACTACCCGTCGCCTGAGCCATGTCTAAACTTACCAGAACTGATTATTCTCTCAAAAGTCAGTTCGCCGAATTTTCAACCGACCTTTGATAGCCTTTGATTCTAGCGAGTGCTGCATCTTGATTCTTATTTTGTCCAAGGCTATCATGATTAGTCATGGTCCACTCAGCGATGTTCATGATTGCACGGCTACCATCTGCTTCAGCCTGGGATTGGTTGGACTCATTCAGAATGGGTCGAGGACTGCTGGCAGATCTCCCAATAGCAAATGTGAGCCAATCACGAAAAATCCAACTCTATGACAGCGATCTTTCACAACACGCGACATTCGGTCATATGACAATCCCCCGTTGTAGTTTAATCGCCTGGGAGTCAGCTTCTCAGGACCCGGCATCGAAAGTATCTCGAACATATCCGTGAGCAATTCCAAGCAGGCCTATAACCAATGACTGGTAATATTTTTTAGAACTCAAAGTAATAATAGAATCTGCTTACAATCATACAGAGATCATGGCCAGCCCGTCCTGAGAAATCCTCGAGGTCTTATGGACTCCCGGACGCCATCTTCCTCGCGCCCCGAGAGTTGGCATGCTCCAAATCCATGCGCTGAGGTACCCAGGTTTGACTACTTCTGGGCCTCTGGCTTACGGCTGTCACAGGTTCAACAGTAGTGTGCGAGCGCTGATTCGGTTAGGTATCAACATACGCTGTGCACCTTCGGGGCAGCGTGGTGACGTATTCTCGCACACAATAACCGCGATCTCGGGCTAGCCTCACCGAGGGTGGGGCTGGGGTTGGAACATGTTTGGGCCATGCATCGTTAATCGAGGTTAACCGTCGCCAACTGGCTTGGTGTGGAAGTCGGAGCTTGATGATATCCCCTTCATTCCATGGTCGTCGATAAAGGTGCCACAAATGGATGAGCTTGGCAACGAGGACGCAAATATCGAGACAGAACATGAGGCGTCCGATTGGACCCTATAAGGCTTACTACGGCCGATAGTATGGCATTGATAGACATAAAAGACAAGTTGGAGCATCTATGTCATCTCTTCTCATAAGTTTAGAAATCCAAGCCGAATTTGCCGTGTCACACACTAGCTCTAGACTAGTACTAGCATATCCAATCATACCCATGCTTCATAATTCTTTCCACTGACCTCTGAGTCTGCACAAAGTACTACTTTCGTGTAAGTTTCTATGATTTGCTTCTTCATCTACCGCCATAGCACCACTCACCGAAGTGTAATCAGGACCTGACACCTGGCCAAACCTGACCGGTTGCTTAATATTCGTTGCTTCATTCTTGGCGACCCTGCCACTAGCAGGCCCGACACCTGCCGCAGAGCCAAGTAGCGCCCACTGTTTATAGGCCTTTCTTCAAGTATATTCTCGATCCCCACGATGGACCAGTCTCGTCTGCAACCTGCAACGCCGTTCCAGGTATGATTTCACCTTTGTCTTGTGTCGGTTGAGATATGAATCAGGACACCGTGTTCCAGGCTCGTGCAGCACAGCTTCTCAAGAAACTGAACTGGCGTCCGCGCTTGGGAGGTAGCCGCTCAAAAGATAACATGTCCATCATTTCAACTGTCCCAGATAGCGACCGCTCACATATTCCCTCTCCTGACACTCCCCACAAGCCAGACATGTCCACTCCTAAGCTTGCAGGCTTGCGACTAGACGATGCTTTCAATCCGACGGACACGGATGACTCGTCGTCCAGCAATAGTCCCACCCGCCAATCAAGGCGCTACTCCGCTTGGGATGGTCTCACGCAATCTTCTGCGAGTCCGGTGTTTGCGGGACATGGCCCCGCTCCGTTGTTTTTACGAGAGATACAGGTCTCAAAGACTCCTTCTGATCAACCTAATAGTAGTGGAAAGAATGTCCTTGCTCCAGCACCATTCTTTTTGTGGGCAGGTGCCTCAAGCGACTGCCTTACACGTGCATCAAATGATGGCTTACTACACTCAGTGCCTGCTAGTAACGTGCCAGACATCGTGGTCCTGCGAGATTCATCTCCTATACCACATGAGATGACGCAGTTGGAAAGATCACAGACTCCACGACAAACGGAGGGACTCGCTCCCCCCAACGAACCAATGATGAACAACTCATTTCCAGAATCAGTTCAAAGGCCTTTCGCATCAGCTCCTTTGGCTTCACCTGTCACACAATCTCTACCCTCTTCTAATATCCAGGATCTTTGCTCGACCGGGACACAGCCAGCGACAGCCTTACCACCTCCATTCCGCGTTGCCACCGAGCGTGGCCTCCGTCTTTCCCCTTCTATCGTTTCAAGGCATCGTATGCCAATCTTGAATCTTCCAACTTTACCTGTGTCTATTCCTGCTCCAGAGACCGCTGTGCGGCCAGTTGTGCGCCTTCAGCATGTGCCATCGTTAAGTGTTCACGGACGACCCGATGTTGATCCAGACGAGCCAGACTCTGCTATCGAATATGACGACGATGACGACGATGAGGACGATAATGAGGGTGATGGCGACGAGGGTTTGAGAAATGACGACTGGGAGCATCAGAGTGACGAGGACGGTGATGGGGATGAAATGCCAAGTTTAGGTACAGGTCGTTCTTTATCTCATTCTCCGCTGCGAGAGTTCCAGACCACAGTTGTTGACATGGTCCCTCCAGTCGTTGGTCATTCTTCTCGACCCTTTGCCTCGCCATCTTCAGCAGGGGAGTCCACCCCTACTCCCAATAATGCCGTTGATTATCTATCGTCCAAGGCATATGGGAAGCTTGCGGACTTGACTCCAGGGCAGGATGCCTCTACACCTAAACCCTTCTTTCCAAAAACACCTCTGGCAGAGTCTATCAGTATTCGGCGGCGAATCACGCCTACGCCTTCGCTTTATCGCGCACAGCCTTCCCTGGAGATCAGCCACGCACCCAGTCTGTCTCGCGCGCCATCTCGTAGCATGATTGACCTGAGTGTATCGCGGAGAGACTTGCAACTAAAACGCAAAAAGTCGCGCGACACAGTGCAATCGAATGTACCCTCCGTTTCTGCGAACACCGCCGAATCTATCGAGAGCAATAACACAGACCATCTAATGGGAAGGCTTATGCGGCGCACATCCATGCCTACTTTCACCTCCTCGTCGGACCCACCCCCGTATCCTTCCTTTGACCCGCGCCCGCCGAAGAGTGCACCTCCGTTCCAATTCCATGAGGACGAAGGTCGCGAGCGGTTACCGCCATATAGCAATTCACTGTATCTCAGCGCTATTATGCCGCTCAAGATGGAGTTCAGCTCGCCTGGCATTCAGGCAAAGGACAGGAAATGGAGACGCGTGTTTTGCGAGCTTGAAGGGACGACACTCCGTGTGTACAAATGTCCTCCCGGCGCGAGCGGGGCGGGCATTATTGGCGAGTGGTGGGAGAGACGTGTCGGCGTTGGTGACCTAAGTAGTGGATATCACGCGCCATCGCGGAAAGCTGACAAGAGCCCAGCGCCTTCGAAAAGAAAGGATGAGAGTCCTGCGACCCCTTCGAAAATAGCGGTCGACCAACCGGTTGCATCCTCGTCAAGATCACCCCCTCCTACGCCACACAGGCCGCGGAGCGAATCGCAATCGTCAAGAGCTACGAATCAATCCACGACGCCTTCGATGTCGCGGGCCAATAGGAGGCTGTCCGGCGCCAGCTTCTTGACCCCGTGGCGGAACAGTGGCCCATCGAGTGGGCCGCAATCGCGAGGTAGGGGTATGTCATCTCCTGGGACAAACGGGGGAATGGAGCTACTCCCTGTGAGCGAGCCGAACAGCCGTCGCAATTCTGTGTCTAGTTCGGCCTCACAGGAGACGACTTCACGGAGGACATCACCTCTGACACCGCGAGCTCCATCTCGACTCAGCTTTCTTTCATCGAGGATGCAATTGCGGAGCGGCGAGATACAAAAGCCTGGGAAAGGCGATTTGATCCGTGCATATACACTCCAGCACGCTGAGAGCGGCCTCGGGAATGATTACCTGAAGCGGAAGAACGTGATAAGGGTACGGTTAGAGGGGGAACAATTTCTCTTGCAGGCGGCAGACGTGCCTTCCGTTGTGGAGTGGATAGAGGTGGGTTCTGGGTACGAGTCAGGCAGTTCAATGTTAACATTGCATGCAGGGTTTCCATGCAGGCACGAACATCTCACTTGACCTTGATCATCGTGTCATGCCCAAAGGGCCGATGTTCCCGAGGTATGTTTTTTTCTTTGGCTCGGTACTGTATGTTTCTCAAGTGTGTTTACAGGCGTCGACGGAGAAGAAATCGACGACCAGTAAGCGAGAGCACTCAGGCTGGTGGTGGAGGAGTACTCTCTGCAGTGGTGCTGTAGCTTGCGATGGCACCTTGTTTGCGTGTTTCTTATGTTCGTATCTGCTTTGTTGTATCATACTACACGAGTGTGTTGGTATCCTTGTCGTCGCGCCTACCATTACAAACAAGAGTCTTTTTTCTTGTTGATAGAGAAAGTTCTCACGGATTGTTTCCGTTTTGAGCCGAGGTTCGGTGTTTGCCTTGACACCGATCTGCTCATCCAGGTTGCTTGTTATCTGGATCCTTGGTGTTTTCCCTCATCGATATTCTCATTTTACCTTTTCTTTACCTGGTTCTGGCAGCCATCGTCAGCTGAACGACTACCCCTCTCCAAATCTCACAAGCCGTTTAAAAAACGCATCAAAATCCAAGTCTACAACGCCGAAAACGATCTTCTGTCTCGCGGTTATTTCACCCTTTTTTTCTCCTCATACCATCCTTCACGTCAAGTCCGACGTCCTGAGCACATTCAGTTAGACCAGTCATGGCAGATTCGCAGACAGAGATCGATCTGGACTCAGTTATTGACCGCTTGTTGGAGGGTGAGTGGCTCGTGCTCTGACTCATAGGCTCCTTGGAGAGCAGATTTCGGACCTTGAAGGGCAGGGCGGTGGAAGGGAGGAACATAATGAGTCAGCGTTTGAGGCGGGCTAGTGCATTGCGGTGCACAATCACAAGCATGGGTGAATGTGGGGCCGCGTGAGCACCACAGCAAGCAACCTTGGAAAAAATGATGGGGTGCACATGCACGCAGCAGCGCTCATAACCTCCGTCCATTTCTAGATGGGCCGCCCGTAATATGTTACAAAGCAGGTGTTAACCCAACTTTTGCATCCAGTGCGAGGCAACCGCCCAGGCAAACCTGTCCAGCTACAAGAATACGAGATCAAATATCTCTGCACAAAAGCCCGCGAGATATTCATAAATCAACCAATATTGCTTGAATTAGAAGCCCCCATAAAGATTTGCGGTCAGTATCGCTCAGTATTATGGTTCATCGGAATGACTCATTCGGGTCCACCTTCGGCTAGGTGACATCCACGGTCAATATTATGACCTACTCCGACTTTTCGAGTATGGCGGGTTCCCACCAGAAGCAAACTATCTTTTCCTTGGCGATTATGTCGATCGGGGGAAGCAGTCTCTCGAGACTATCTGTCTCCTCCTCGCCTACAAGATCAAATACCCTGAAAACTTTTTCATTCTCCGGGGCAACCATGAGTGTGCAAGTATAAACAGAATCTATGGCTTCTATGACGAATGTGAGTTGTGCTATAACTCTTGACGATGGAGCTCTGATGACATTGACAGGCAAACGGCGTTACAATATCAAATTGTGGAAGACGTTTACGGATTGCTTTAATTGTCTCCCTATAGCCGCTATCATTGACGAAAAGATCTTCACAATGCACGGTGGTCTCAGCCCTGATCTTCAGTCCATGGAGCAAATACGGAGAGTGATGAGACCTACGGATGTTCCTGACACAGGTAGGTTTGCTGTGCATCTTGCTTGAGTTTGAGTGTCTTACTCGACCAAGGTTTGCTATGTGATCTACTATGGTCAGATCCCGACAAGGATATCACTGGATGGTCGGAGAATGACCGAGGAGTATCCTTCACATTTGGACCGGACGTGGTCTCCCGATTTTTGCAGAAACATGACATGGACCTTATCTGCAGAGCTCATCAGGTATGCTGCGCTTTGCTGGCGGCGCTTGCACGCGCCCCAAGTGTTTTGTCGCTGACTGACGCCATGGAATTAGGTCGTTGAGGACGGTTATGAATTTTTCGCAAAGCGGCATTTGGTCACGTTATTCTCAGCGCCTAATTACTGCGGAGAATTCGATAACGCAGGTGCGATGATGAGTGTGGATGAGACCCTATTATGTTCTTTCCAGGTACGATACTAGCTTCCCTGTGTGTTCTTTGATTGAGTCTGACCTTGAAATCCAGATCCTGAAACCTGCTGAGAAGAAGGCCAAGTATCCATACGGAGGGATGAACATGGGCCGACCAGTAACGCCACCGCGTAAGCAGAAGAAGAAGGACAGCAAGATGGGCTGAGTCGTGCAGGGCCGGCCGTCCCTTCACTCATTCTTCAGTCATCGACATTCCCTCTTATCATTCTGTATTGTTCATTGCTGGTTGTAATTGTGCGGTTTACATTGGCGACAAGGCATACTGTGAAGGTGATCATTGGGCTGATTAACCGATGGTAACAAGATGGCTGAGAATGCGCGAGCTGCGTTATTGTATGGACGTTTTCGGGGTTGTGTGTGGAGGGAAAATCCATTGCAAGTACACCCCACCATGTTACGATTCTTACATATCTATTCACTCATTGGACTAACCCACCCACGGTGCCCTTTCTGTCCATATTCTGTCGATCATGTTCCGTATTGTGCTACCTCGTGGCCTTCGTGTGCTATAGGTTTTTATGCACATAGCTCATTCTGTCTTGTGCTCCTAATGCTTCGCCGCAACTGCCAGATATTTTCTTTCTTTCTTTTTGTCACAGTAAACGTTGTGGTATTTTATGAAATTTGTACATACTCATTTCTGAAGTTCGCCGTGACGGCGTGTGGTATTGGACGGCTTTCCAAGGCCTTCCTGTGAACTCGATCTCATCAACCTAGGTCGCCCCTAGATTGATATGTGTTCATATGACTGCGGGGAACACGCGGGGAAGAGTATTTTTGAACCCAGTTTTGACTCCTGAGTGGCCCAGGCAAGCACTGGAACTAGGTTGGAGCATATGGAATCACGCCACATGAATTGATAAAACGCTTAAAACAGAGTGAGTCAAAAATGCCCTTCGTTATATATATCGTACATGGGTATCCGAAGGCAGAGCGGTGTCACGTTCTGCGTATGGTCATGTGCCTAATGTATTTAATGCCCAAAAAAAGCCCTCTGAACATCGGGACAGCATCATCCAAGGTGGGATACTCAGAGAAATTAACCTCTGGACACCTCGTTGTCCGCGCTGAAAGATTTTTTCTCCAATGAACCATCTTCATACACTTCGTGTGCACCCTCTGCCCTGTTGGCAATCTGTTCCAGTGCATCGTCACCATCAAAGAGGGCTGCAGTTTCTTCAAGAGTCCTGTTCTTAGTCTCAACGAGGAAGAACCACAGGAAGACGAATTCAAAAGCGAGCCAGCAGACATATACGATCTAAACATGCCGACCATTCAGCAAAATTTCAGAGCAAGGCAACTTCCACAAACATACGTAGTACTTCCACGACAGGGCGTCCAGTGCGATTGGATTCACATATTGATTGAAAATGAGCGCAAGAGAGATGACGAAGTTGAAGACGTTGAAACCCTTTGCGCGAATGTTGTAAGGCAGAATTTCCACAGTGTAGGAGACAATGAGAGGTGTGAATGCTACGTCGTATGCCGCGTAGAAGAGGAAGATGAAGGCGATGACAGCGTGTCCGGCAGCAGGGCGACCATGCTCAGCGTATTCGGCGAAGCAGATAGCTTGCGCCATGTAGAAGAGTGTCATCAGAGACGCTGAAAGCAAGAACAAGAAGCGACGGCCGAGTTTATTGACCATGAAAGCAGCAGAGACCGCCCATGCTAAGTTCCATATTTGCAAGATACCGTTAATGAGCAACTGAGTGCCTGAGCCAGTGATACCGATTTCATTGAAGACCTTTGTGAGGTAGTACGACACAAGACCGTTTCCAGACCATTGAGAGAAGAAGGCAAGAGCGACGATAATGCGCATGCGCTTCCTGTTGCCAGGAGTGGCAATAAGCGACTTCCAGCCGACATTGGAGGCAACTAAAAGTTTTCATGTAAAACAGCGCAGTGCAGCAAGTAAAATAAGACCGACCATTACGGTCATACTCAATAGCTGCCCTAATCTCTTCAAACTCGTACAAAACCAAAGGATCTTGCCTGAAAAAAATGCTTCAGGTTGTGAAATGCGGTCAAAATAATGCGGCTCACTCATTACCATCGGCATGGTAATAGGCGAGGGTCTTGAGAGCCTCGGCCTCACGACCATTTCTGATCAACCAACGAGGTGACTCAGGTGCAAAAAGGATAAGAGCAAACTGCAGGACGGATGGGATACCCTGAAGGAGAGAAGGCAAACGCCATGCCCATGTGCTGTTAATCTTGAAAGTACCATAAGTCGTCCAGGCAGCACTAATGTCAATGATCCCATCAATGTCCAAGATCCGTCGGGCGGATTCACATAATTAGACGTACATGATGGAACCAGAATACCAAAGGGAATTGTAGAGGGATGTCAGGGGAGCACGGTACGTGGGATACGAAATCTCGGTGACCAACATTGGTGCAGCATTAGCTATACATAGCGTGTCAGCTAAATAATTAGTTGTACACAAGTGAATTGTACTGACCGGCAAAAGTAACACCAAAACCAATAAGGAATCGAGCACCAATGAACATGGCCACAGACTGAGAGGCAGTCTGTATGGCAGTAGCAATGCACATAATTGTTGCACCAAAGAATACTGTCTTACGGCGTCCTATGCCATCCGACATGTAAGGAGCAAATGGATAGCCTGCTAGGGCACCGATATTCTGCGTGGACAATCATCAATAAAGATCATCAATGCAAGTACAAAGAAGCTCGCCTGAATGGCGTTCAAAAGACCCAGTTTACCGCCAGATGGATTGTTAAAGGCGGACTCCCACTGGGGAAGAGACTGCAGTCCATTCATCATACTGCCGTCGTACCCATTTGTCGAGGAAGTGATGAGACTAAAGAAATGACGTTTAGCAGAGGAGTAACAGAACAGACGAACAAACGCACAGGAGCATAATCCAGGCGTTGAGAGCGATGAGCCTATTTTGCATTTACATTGATCAGAGCCAGAAGTATTCAACAATGTTTACTTACCGCCTGTTGTTGTACCACTTCCTCCTCCCATCAATGAGATGCGCAAATGAAGCGTCTTGACTGCTGACAGCAGTAACACCAACCATAATTAATCTCTAGAGTGAGATGGCGATGGCCAAGGGAAGAAAGGTTACGGACAATCATTCAGGGAAGCTACGGGTAGTAGGTTTTATGCACGAACTAGCGGACCGGATATAGTCCGGCAAATGAGAATTCTCCTGAGGTACCCCGCTGTCCAGGGCTGTCCATGGAGCATTCTTTGTGTACTTCCAGCGAGGCATCATACATCAAGGCGGAAAAATCTTGATGGTGAACCTGACAAGTTAACATCAACACCCGTCCATTTTGATTCTGTCGGGGAATATGCCGTGATGCAGGAATAGGATGCTGTTCCCAGTGAATCAGCATCAGCAGACTCACTGGCAGCATGCATATGTGCACTGAATCAAGTTGCCCCTCATCGCTCACTAGAAATAGGACCGCAGATGGCTTTTTTAGTATGAAAGCTAGTCACGATGCCTTGATGAGACTGAAAACAGACCTTGACCAGAGCACCGGTGACCGGAAGGGGGCCTGAGTGGAAGAATCTACTATACCCATATGAGTTGTGTCTAGTACTTCGCCAATCGAGTCGCATCGTTCCACGTAGGCAGCATAAGTAGATTTGGCTAGGATATTGCATCCACGGCTTGCCGATTTTTTCCCGGGCTTTGAGTTCTTCGTCCCCTTCAGACCTTCGTGGGTCAAAACTGCATGTAAAACTCTTAGGCGGCTACACAAGAATTTGGAAATTCACCTGGCGCGTGAAAAAGAGCTTGTGCAAAAACTTTGCGGCCCTGTAAGTGGATAAATGGATTCAGACAGGTCACCGACTCGCTTCGCGAAGGTAATGTGCCCTCCGGCGCTAGTACTACTACCGTAGTAAGCTGAGGAATCTTGTGTAGAGAGATCCTCCAATGAAGTTGAAAGTCGATCCGATCACATGATGCTATCATTCAAATATTCATGTTCCGACTAAATTAGGAATTCAGACTAGAAGTTACTACCAGTACTAATCGATCAAGGGTGAGCAGCGATCGTGGACAGAAGCGCCCAACCCCGCACCACATGCATTTTAGCCAGAGCTATCTATTAGGCGTGACCCGTCTCAGCATGTCACTGGCGGATAATTCACCTCCCCCGGCTTGATCGCGAACATGCCCCCCCTCGGTGATGGGGGTAGGCGTATCCACCTTCTTGCTTCTCCCGAAAGGCACAAAATTACTGGCTAAACTGGCGAGTGTTCTAGTAGCAGATGGCGCGCCAGAGAAATTGCTAGACGCCAATGGAGAGGATCGGGGAACATGGTGAGACATAGTCCGGTGTCTGTTGAGAAAGATCCCTTCGGAAAACGAGCCTTGTGGCGACGGCGGTCCTCCATTGGCTGAATATTCACGCGGAGGAGATATTGAGGATAAATCATGTTCTGTAAGAGCGGTAGTAGCCACTGCTTTCACGGCAGTGGGAGAAGCTGAGACAGATGCAAGTGGAGGAAGCCGCGCCGCGGAGAACCTAGAGGACGAAGAACCGCGAGATGCGCGCGAGCCTGGACGCAGTGGAGATGGTATATGTGGAGCATGAGTTGATGAAGCAGGCTGTTGTACATTCAGATCAACTAGTTGCGTCGGCGGCGAAGGAAGTGGAGCCGGTGGTGGAGGGGTAGCAGGGGGGGAAACATCCCGCGAGGATGGAATAATTTCCATTGAGCCCTCAGGAGGGGCTTGTGCAAGTAGACGAGACAATGAAGACGGACCAGCAACCGGTGTAGAGTTCGCTCTTGCCCTGATGGGGAAGGACGACGATGTGGGAGGCTGGGTAGCACTGAAAACACTTTCAAATTCAGATTGGGGAGGCGCCGGTGGTGGGCTAGGAGACGGCTCGGGCGGATCTGAGTTTGTTTTGCGGTCTGTTTCAGGATCTGATAACGCTGAGACCTTTCTGACAGTAGGTCTTCGCTTGTTCATCTGGCCTGTTTGAATCCAGTCTTCCACCTCCAACATATAATACTTTACACCATCGCCTAAACCATATGGATTGCTGGAGGGGTCCTGGTCGGGCATTGAAGACAAATACAACAATATGAACCACACTGTACGCACCTTGCTATCCACAACACGCTCGGTTATAGACGTTATCCTTGCCACTATCCATTCTCTTGTTTTCAGCTGCTCAGCAAGGTGGCCAGTGGCCAAAAGGAAGTAATGCGGGAATGAAACTACATGTTGAGAACAACGTCGGGAGAAATTTCATCCTCGTAGTAATATGAGTACGTACCATTAAACGCCGCCCAAGGCTTTGAAATGGAATTCCGGGTTGGAAGGAATAGCGCTAAATCCCCTTTGGCGAAATTTCGGAAAGAGATCTTGCCCTTCGCGCGCTCTCGGTATTCCTTGCATTGTTTCTGCCACTTCCGGATGATGGAGCCTGTCCTGGCTACCGCTTCCAAGAAATGGTCATGATCAAAGGCACGCAATGATTCCAGGGCACCCAGAAGATCTGATGGATCAATTGGAGGGGGTTCATCGACTTGCGCACCGGCACTTTGTCCATGGCGTTGGGTGGATGTGAATGTAGATTCGGCAAGCTGTGCGTGCTTTGATGATGAACTAGGGTGACTAGTGAGATTATGCACGAGTGAAAGCGCCTTGCAATGCGAATTTCGGAAAGCAATCGCGACATCGAGCATCTGAGCAACCAGACGACCGCTGTTTTCCAGTCGATGCTCGTAGTCAGACTGGGAGGACCGTCCAGCTGTCAAGTCATCTCGAAGGATTCTCTCTATGTGCCTTGCCTCCCGAAGCTCATGCTCGACCCGCTGAAGCTCCTCACGCAGACCCATAGCATCTGCATTGGTTAACTCAGTTTGTGAGCGTGCCTCCTTCAGTTGCCGTTCAGTATCTTCAAGCTGTGCTCTGAGCTCCGAGAATTGGTGTTCAAGAACAGCCCGGTCGCCATCAGCTTCGGCGATGTGATCACGTATAATGCGATCGTGCTCGTTAGCCTGTAACCGAAGTAATCTATCTTTCTCCAGGTTGGTGTTCTTCAGTGCTCTGTTCACCTCCTCGCATTCAGAGCGAGCAGTTTGAATCTGGGTCTCCAGATTTTCCCCTCTAACACGTGCTGCTTCCAAGTTCCGCAGAGTCGTTGCTTGTTCCTCGACCAGCTGAGCAACTTTCAACGCGTTCCTAGCTTCCAAAGCTTTCACTTCCTCCGCTTGCGAACGGACCTGTGATAGCTCCTGCCTCATTACCTCGACCGCGCGTGTCTGTTCCGTTGCGTCAACGAGTGCCAGAACACGATTCTGTCGTTCTTTTTCGAGGTCTTGGGCCAACTCTGAATTACGACGCTCCAGTATGCGCCGGGCTGCAACTTCGCTTTCGATCTGCGCTTTGGCTTGGTGCAGCTCACGTTCCAGTATATCCGCACGTTCCCGCTCGGAGTGAGATGTAAGCTCAGTGGTTTGAAGGTCGCTATGGAGCCGATGTATCTCAGCTTGAAAGGACGTCCGTTCTTGTTGTATCAGCTTTTCCTGGTTTGCCTGGGCTTCTTCCATTTCGCGCAGTTGCTCAGCCAGTTCCTGGAATGCGTGTTCGTCCGCCTCTGTTACTGTGGCTTACGTGAGCTATATTCGAACAAAAATATCAGGGAATCAACGTACGCCTTCTGCGTGACGAGGACAATCGTGATGCCGAGAGTACTTGCACCGAGTTAGCAAGAGATGGATTTAGCGATTGATTTTACTCACAAGAACGTTCAGCAATACGGTCGAACCCTGCTTCCAGATTATCCATCTTGGCTATGAGCTTATCCACTGCACTTCTTGCTTCTTGTACTGAGCCCATCGCCACAGGATCTGAACCCGACCGCGCCCATGACTCTAGATCGCTCAGGACTTGAAGCAGCACTGGTATTTCACTATGAGTTTGGTTGATGTGCTAGTAGACAAAACAATACCATCAACGTCTTGTCGGTTCAGCGAATACGATGGCTCTTTGCTGCCGGAAGGAGAAAAGTCGATGGTCGGTACGATATCATCCATCCCTTTCGTATCGAAGGGCAGTTGACCATGCACTTCCCCTCTATATACCTGTCGGCGCTTCCGTTCGCTTGCACTACAGACTCGTCAGGAGTTGTAACATTGTATCGCAACAAGTTCGTGGACTTACGACAGCTTGGCCATTACTTCCAAAATGCTTTGCGCGCGCTGATAGAAAAAGTGAGCTGCATTTAAGAGATCAGACTTGAGGTCACGCAATACTGCGTTGACTGACCAAATTCCTTACGTCGCACGATCTCAACGACGGTGGCGCAATATGCATACAGCATATTGTGAAGCCTTTGTATGTGGGAGAAGCTGTTCTTGGCCCTGAATTTACCTTGCAGGTTGGTGAGGGTCGTTGGTAGCTGCACGATGTCGATATTCAAAGCGCTGATCTGTCGAAGGACGCCAATACATTGCTCTGTATATGCGTTCTGTAAAGTATCAGTAAGAACGTTTTCATCGACTTTGAAGACGAACCTTGGCTTCAGTGACGTCTCGTACTTCGTTTCGCAGTGCACCATCAAGGTATTTTAACTCTGCAACATGATTATCTTGTTATTGCGTCTACGAATAGGACATACCACGAAGAAGGCTATTTGGATCCGTGGCAGGACTCTCAAGAGCTGCTGTAATGTCTGATGCCTTTTCGAGAATATCCTGCGCCCGACGGCCTGTGGCGTCCGCAACCTCTAGAATTCTATGAACGAGTGAGATGGGTACACTACCGTAGGATGAAGAACACCAACTGCGTATTCATGACTGTTGCGCGCACAGAATCAGTTCCGTTCGTCAACCTAGCTGCCGACTTCTCGGCGTCTTGGAACTGAGCCCGGAGCTCCTCTAAACCGACAATATAAGAGGGCTATTTCCCAAATTTTTCAATTACGTACCATGCGTCCTCGCACACGCGTCAGCGACCTGTTTCATCCTCACATTCGATACATAATCACCCAGCGTCCTCGGCCGCTCTCCATTCTCAATCGCAGTTCTCACAGCAGGCGACATAAATTCGACATGTATCTTCACGCGGGTTATGATTTCCAAATCCGCATTCAGACCTGCAAGGAGCGCGGCCTGGCGCTCGAGGTCCTTGCGGGCTGTCATAGCGATTCCATCGAAAACGTCGGCTATGGCGAGAACATTCAGTTCGAGGCTGCTGGATGCGATTTGGGCTGCTTGATGTTGGCGGTGAAGAGTGGCTACGGTGTGGACGATGTGTTCGAGGTGCGTATGTGCTGTGCGGAGGTAAGATGAGGCGAGTTGTGAAGGTCGGTATGGAGGAGTTGTGGAAATAGACTCTGTGATACCCTGTTGACGTCAAAATATCAAATATGGCTTAAGCTACGCACCTTCAATTGGGGGTTGCAGTGGTGGGTTAACCCTGAGTTCGTGAAGCACGTCGTTTAAGTCGAAATCCAGATAATACTTATTGAAAACATAGATAGTCTGTTGATGGAGTTGATATTTTCCGCGTTTACAGTGAGAATACGACTTGCCTGGTCATGGGCACCCACTAGCTCACGAACATTGTCGGTACGCAAGCGCGTACCATCCGAAAGGTAAGCTAAGATGGCCTCCTGATCCACGCCCGTCTCCTGATTCAAGAATGCCTCTAAGCTCCCTCGCCTGTAAGACAACTGTTAGTGCGGTATAAAACTGGACTTGAGCATAGACTTACCTCTCAATGTCTCGTAAGTTAGCATTGACCTGTTGTTTGAAGTAAGCGTTGCGGGTCTAAGATACCAAAGATTCTGGTGTAATATACCTGATATGATTCGCCGTCTTCCGCACGGCATATCTGAATCATTATCTTGGTGTACTGACAATATTATGGTTCGACGGTATGCTGCCTGCTGCCAACTCGGAGCAGGCAAAGTGGCACGGCCACATGATGTAAACGCTCCCATTAAGGGAAAACTACCCCTAACCATCTAGTAGCTGCGTCCATTGTCCTTTATACCAAATACAAGATGTGAATGTAAATTAAATATCCGTATATATCATGTCATGTATCCTGTCCTGCCCTCGAAACTTCTTGATGTATATCACTTTCATCTGCAGTCTCTATCGAGACAATCCAATATAAGTCACCTGTAGGCTGCCCGTCACTGCGTTCTCCGTCTTCTGGCTTTTTCCGTTTGCAGCAAACAAACCTGACAGGGTGTCTATCCCAGTATTTCATGAGGTCGAATGTCATACCACCTGAAAGCCTCAAGGCAAGAGTCGGGTTGAATTGCAAATACCCATAGCAGAAATCTGTCGTGATTAAGTCCTAAAGGAGGTTATCAGTAGACAATGATTGAAATGATAAGCGACATACCTCGGGTCCAAATACAATCTCTTGCCGATGTTGAGGACTGCTAAAGTATGACCTACGATC
Organism: Suillus luteus UH-Slu-Lm8-n1; assembly: GCA_000827255.1. Taxonomy (NCBI): domain Eukaryota; kingdom Fungi; phylum Basidiomycota; class Agaricomycetes; order Boletales; family Suillaceae; genus Suillus; species Suillus luteus. The sequence continues at coordinate 80,884 of KN835209.1, forward strand.
GCTTGTAGTCCGTAAATCCAGCGCACGACCAAATATCCTCCTCTTCTTCTTATTCTTCTTCAAGTGCGCTTTTTCTAAAGGCAACTGCAGTGAATTCTTTACCGAGACGCCCAATGAACCAGGCATTTTCGGAAAATTCGAGAGGTCAGACGAAGATGAGGTCATTGATAACGACGAGGATGGAGTCACAAACGAAGAATTGGACGAGGATGGCGTAAAATACGTAGAACTAGAGGAATTCGAGGACGCAATCGCAAATTGCAACTGCGAGGTATCTTCCCCTATTGATTGCGAGGGTGGAAACGAGGACTCCCACCGTTTGTGCTCTAGCACGGGAGAAGCCCGTATGTCGTCTATTCTTTCGTGCACAAAATGGGGCATCGTTGAAATCAATGGTGAAAGGGCCCACGGCTTCGTATCCGACATCAAATCATGCTCCAGGGTAGGATCGACGTATCTGTACATCATTATTAGCTTTTGTTGCTGTATGTTGCAGTATTTGAAACTGGACGAATACAACAGCATACTCACTTCATGAACTTGAGTGCAACACCAGCACCCCAAGGCAGCTTTAAACGCTTGTCGAACGTATTTCCGAACATAACATCATCCGCAGAAGTCGGTTGTAGGAACCTGCCTAATATAATTACCACACAGCATCAGGAAAAACAGTCACTGATATCCTCGAAGCTCAGACGCACCCTGGACCTGGATACTCCACGTTATCCCTTTCCTATCTTCACGATCAAAGTACTCCGCGGAAAGCTCCTCGCCAGAGGGATTGGTAAAACCTTTGATGTTGATGGCGACCTTTCCTTGGAACAACTCCGAAGATACGTCGTGGGCCTTTCCGCTGTTCACTTTGTCTGTAATACAGACAAGCTTGTCCATTGACGGTCCAACACGTACCCGCAGTCGAGAGTGCAACATGGCTGTTCGGTCACAAGGAATGAACAAGAAGCATAGAAGGAGGCAGTGCACATGTGACAACGGGTGCTCCACGGGATCTCAGTAGTCGTTTTAAAAGTCTAGGGCAGTATTGAAGGGGAGGACGTTAAGACCAGCTCGTGGTCCAAAATGAAAGTATCATGCCAAGTTCAAGTTTGACTCTTCAATATTAACTGACATAGATTGGCCGAATTAGGAAAATACTCGATGAATGGTGTCCGTTGTCTTCGCGATCAAAACACTGATATCCGCCGACTCGAGGCTGGGCGAGGACCGGGCGAATTTTTAGCTCACTTAAATACAGGATCGACGATTTAGAAAGGTGCAATCTGATGGTTTAACACATGAAGTTCGCCCTATTCACGAGTTCATAGAAGGGGGAAATCAGGTGAAATACAAATTTGATCAACCTGAGACTAGGCTCGCCAGCATTGAAGTGGTGACTGGACCTGTTGATAAAGTCAAAAATCTCACTCTGACATAGAAGTTTTCACAGATTGTCAGGTTTAAATTTGCTATCATGCAACTGAGCAGCAGCAGACTGCGGGCAGTACACACGAGAAGGCAGTGAATGCATAGCAGTCGACCTCATAAGAATAGGATAGCTGATGCTGTGAATGTAGTCACGGTAAAATGAACCCAAATGCAAAGTAGTAGCCCGCACGCCTATGTAAGTAGATCCGCAAAAGAACCCGAATAAATAGTACCCCAAAAAATTATGAAACACGATCGCCCAACGCGTTGTCCCAGGCAACAACTCGAATCGGCCCTACTTTTTCCTATGACAATGAAGTTGATAGTACACCCACACCCAGCAGCACAGCCCAGGCCCCTCCCACGCTCGTCAATTTGACCCTTGGCGGCGCCGATGACGATGATGCCACGGTTGTACTTTGGGCGTAAGACGAGCCGCACACATTGTTCAGCTTGTTGGCCGCGTCACCGTACGTAGCCTGCAATCCTGTCAAGCTGGTGGCATTTGTGCTGCTCAGTGCAGCTAAATACATTGACATGAGACTCTTCGTGCAAGAGTTACATGCCCCGCTGGTGAATTGGGGCACTTTCTGTCCGAGGGGTAGCTGGTAAAAATAATAGCTGGAAGGATCAGAGCTCGCCACAGCTTCGACATAACAATATGCATTCGCCACAGGATCCACGGAACATGCTGCTTGCCGCATCAAGTCAAATGCTTGAAGACCTGCATAAAAGTGTTTCATTGTCAGGACCCCACCAAGCGCCATTATTATTCATATATCGTACCTGTTAATGCGCTGACTGCAAAAAGGTTTTGGTCACTCAAATCGGTAGCACATGAAGAACGCAGTGACGACGCAAACCACGCCATGTTCAGATCACACTAATTTGGGGATAGGGCAGTGTTACACGTCCCCCAAACGACCGAGTTTGTTGCATTTATATCATCTTGTACCTGCTTGTGCAACAGCACCGGGGCAGTGATGTTGAACAGTGTGTGGGACGCCATCTAGGGAAAAAACGCACCTGAATAAATGCTTGAGAATGAGTGAGCAAGAGGGAGAAAGGGCGGCATGAT